>APFE031511676.1:164148-201678 GCA_000404065.3 Pinus taeda | reverse complement strand
TTTTTTTACTAACATGAAAATCACCAACATTTAAAAAAAATTATCCACACTTAATACATTAGAAAATTAAAAGTTAAAAACTAAGCCCTCTAAACAAAAAGGGTTGATGCTCATCGGCACTTTTCAAAATCAAGATGAAAATCACTAACAAAAAAAAAATGTTCATACTTGATACATACACAAATTTAAAGTGTCAAAAATAAGCCCTCTAAAAAAATGTGTTGATAGTCCGTCAACACTTTTCAAAATCACCATGAAAATCACTAGCATTTAAAAAAAATGTTCATCCTTGATACATAAAAAAATTTGAAGTGCCAAAAATATGCTTAAAAGAAGTGTATTTTGAATCACCATTTTTAAAAATCGAGTGATTTTTTGCTACCTCAAAAAAACGGGTACTAGGTAATTTTCTTGTTTGATCAGGTAACTATGTGTCTAAATAATTGAATATTAATTTATGTACTTTGGATCATATATTTGACATTCCCCCCTTTGATCCAAAGGTACATTACAACATATACCAAGCTCATCCCTAAACTTAGTAAATTTGATCCTGCCAAGTGGTTTTGTGAGAATATCTAAGATCTGATCTTCTGCATGACAATATATTGGCTTCATGACGTCCTTTGCGATGAGTGTTCTGATGTAATGATACTTTGTGTCCACATGATTTGTTTTGGAATGGAAAACTAGATTTTTGACAAGCTTTATGGTCGACTGGCTATCGATGAATAAAGGTGTGGCTTCTACTTGAGGAACGCCTAAATCCCGCAAAACTCTACACAACCAAACAATTTAACATGCTACTTCCCATGTTGATATATATTCTACTTCTGCTGAAGAAGTGGCCACTGTAGCTTGCTTCTTGCAACTCTAAGAAGCTACAAATTACCCCATGTTCATCAAATAACCTGGTGTTGATGCCCAATCATCATACTTCTAGCAAAATCTGCATCTGAATATCCAACAAGTACAAATTTCTTAGTCTTTTTGTAAAGAAGACCAAAACCTTTCATCCCTTGGATATATCTAAGGACTCTTTTGTTGGATTCTAGTGGCTTTCCCTTGGTTCATGATAAAGTGTGATAGAATACTAACTACATAAGATAATTATGGATGAGTGGTTGTCAGATAGATCAAGCCGCCAATCAATTGTCTATAAGTAGTACTATTTACCAATTCCCCCCCTTCAAATTGTGAAAGTTTTATGTTTTGTTCCATTGGAGTGAGAATGAGATTACAATCTTGCATTTCAAATCTTTGAAGAAGTTCAAATGCATACTTGCTTTAACAAATGAAAATACTGTTTAGATGTTGGAATACTTCAACTCCAAGATAGTAGTGAAGTAATCCCAAATCAGTCATCTTAAATCCAACTTGCAACTCCTTCTTTACTTGCAAAATATGATCATTATTGTTCCCAATAATGGTCAATTCATCCACATACATAGCTAGAATCACCGGATTTTAACCCTGTTAGCGCATATATAAAGTATCATCAGATTCACTTCACTTAAAGGCAACCTTGTGAATGTAATCATCTTTTTTTGCATACCAAGCTCATGGAGCTTGTTTCAATCTGTATAAAGCCTTCATCAATTTGCATACTTTGTGTTCCTGCCCTTCAATCTCAAAATCTAGAGGTTGAGTCATATACACTTCTTCCTGCAAGTCACCATTGAGGAAGGCACTTTTAACATCCATCTGATCTACTTTCCATCCTTTTAGAGCTGCTACTACATGTGCTAATTTGATGGTGTTCCATTTTGCTGTAGGTGCAAATCTTTCCTCATAATCGATTCATTCTTGTTGTGCAAAACCTTTGGCAACAAGCCTTGCCTTTCACTTGTCAATGTCTCCATCTGGCTTATACTTAATAATTCTATAAACCCATTTTCATCTTATGGGTTTCACATTTTCAGGACAGTCAACAAGTTTCCAAGTGTTTTTTTCCATCACTACCTTGTATTCTTCAACCATTGCCTTTTGTCATTCTATATGTTTTACCACCCCTTTATATGTGGAGGGCTCAATAAAATCATTTGTTATGAAGGCAAATTTTCTTCATTTCTTTGTGAACTTTGAGTTCCTATTTTTTTTTGTTCATCTAGTTTGACATCCATCAAAATTTGAACGACCCATTTAAGCAATTGATGTTCACTTGTTTGTGGATCTCAATAATCACCATCATTATAAAGTGGATTGATATAAACATATGTTCTTCGATCATATGAAGGTTCAGGGGTGGAGAGTCACTATTAGATGAACTACTACTAGGAGATTCAGATGAACTTCTAGAAGATCCAAATGGTTTAGATGAAGTAGGTGTGTTGGATGAACCAGTTTTTGATGAAGACAATTCAATATCATACCAATGTTTTGTACTTGGTTGATTTTGCATTTTGCTTTTCTTTTTTATCTCCCTTAGTTTCCAATTTTTGTAGAAGACTTTCTATGTCTGTGGCACTCTTACTTTATGTTTCATCAAATATAACATCCCCATTGACAATAAACTTTCCATTGGATAGAAGATGATATCCCTTATTTTCTTTAGAATACCCAATCAATGTACACTTCAAACTTTATGAATCAAACTTAGTTCACTTTTCTTTTGGAACTAAGGCATAACACACTGAACCAAAAACTCTGAGATGTTTGACTCAAGGTTTGAAACCAAACCATGCTTCATATGGTGTAATTCCATCTAAAGAAGCAATAGGATACCTGGTCCTTAAGTAGATTGTTGTATGTATTCCTTCTACCCAATATAAAGGAATTAAATTTTTGAAAGTTAGCATGGATCTTGCCATCCCTAACAAGGTACGATTCATTCTCTCTGCTACTCCATTTTGATGTGGAGTGTAGACATTTGTAAGCTGTCTTTTGATACCATTGTCCCTGCAATAAATTTGGAATTCATTGGAAGTGAATTCCCCTCCATTGTCTGCCTTGAGAGTGCCAATTTTCTCTTTGACTTCATTCTCAATGAGTTGGCAAAAAGCATTAAATTTTTTTGAATGTTTCTAACTTTTGTTTCAAAAAATAAACCTAAGTCATTCTACTAAATCATCAATGAAGAGTAAAAGGTATCTACAACCTCCTAGAGAAGTCTATAGAGGTCCACAAATGTCACTGTGAACCAATTACAAATACTTGTTTGCACGCCATAAACTTATTGGAAAATTCTCTCGACTTTGTTTCTCGTAAATGCAAGCTTCACATCTTGCATTTTCTTTCTTAAAAGTTGGAAGTCCTTTAACCATTCCCTTATTTTTAAGTTGAGAGAGAATTTCAAAGTTTAAATGCCCACATCTAACATGCCACAACCTTATTGGTGAAATATTTATACTTGCTACTCCTGCAAAATCAGCATTCCGTGGAATGACTGTTCCTTTTGTCCTTAAAAGTGTTCCATCTTCATATCCTGTCATGAATGTCTTCATATTCTATTTGATGGAGTTGATTTTTACTAAGGCATCCTCCATAACAACTTGATGTCATGCTTGTCGAATCGTGACTAATGACAACAATTTTTTCTTGAAAGTGGGTACATACCAAATGTTTGAAATTAGTTTTTCTCCAATGCCAAGAAGATAAAATTTTACTACACCTTTTCCAAAAGGATTGTGTCTTGTATCATCTGCAAGAAAGATTGAATTGGGATACATTGTTGAAAAGTCCAAAAGAAGTCACATCAAAAAGTCATCTGTTGTGTTTCCCCTGTGTCTAAAATCCAAACATCTTCATAATGGCTTTTAAGATGTGTGGAGACCTGTAATGTTGTTAATTCTAAACTTTGAAGTGTAGTAAAGACATATTATGAGCCATTATCTTCTTGATCATTAGCAAATTGTGTCATGTGTTATTGAAACTTTGGAATTTTTTCAATATAAGTTCGACAATCTTTAGCATAATGACCAACTTTGTTATATCATCTACAAACAACTTGATTGAAATATTTGCCTCTGCCTTGAATTTGTCCTTTGCTTTTGTTTGTCCTCTGCCTTGACTTTTTCCACTTCCTTGATTGTTTCCTCTACCTTAACTGTTCCTTTTGCCTTGATTGTTGCCTCTACCTTGAATGTTGTCTCTTCGAAGTTATTCCCTCTACCTTGACTTCTACCATGACCTTGTCCTCTATATGCTCCTTGATTTTGATTGTTGTGCCCTCTTCCTCTACCTCCAGAGCTTTCGGTTGAAGATTTACTAGTGCTAACTTCTATAAAGAAGACATCTTCTCTAATTTGTTTCTTCTTTCCAAACGTTTTGTCATGTTGAGCTAGCATTTCACTTAATTCATCAAATTTTAACTTCTCTAGCTTTCCAGTTACCTGTAAAGTTTCCAAGAAATGTATATATGAAGAAGACAAAGCAATAATCAAAATAGTAGTCATGAAACTATCATCCATTGGTTGAAATCTAGCCTTTACTATTTCTTGCTTAATGTTCTTAAGTCTGGAAATGTACTCGAGTACATCTCCCCCTTCTATCATTTTTTGTTGAAACAACTTCAATTGAAGATCAAATCTCTTTGATTCTAGTTGTGTATCAAATAAATCTTTAAATTTCTCTAGGAAGACCATGCATCAGAAGCATTTTCAATGTGAACATACATTTCATCATTAACTAAAGATTTAATTAATGCTAATGCTTTGGCATTTTTGATCTCCCATTTAGCTAGTGAGTCTGAATCTATAGGTTTGTTTGGTTTAACATCACCATCACATACATATTGCCAAATTTCATTGTAAATCAAAGTGCTTTCTATGTGTTTTTTCCATGTCTTGTAATTGTTTGAGCCTTCAAGTTTGTCAGAATCAGAAAATAAATTTACCATCCTGGACATTGTAAAAGTAAATGTACGCACAAAGATGGATCATGCACCACAAAAATAAGATGGACAACACACCACACACAATGCCACAATAAAAAACGATTTATCGGGGGTTGTCCTTGACCATCGTATAGTAGTTTGAGGAGAAAAGTGACTGAGATTTTCACTTGGCTCTAGTCAACTCTTCTAAAATTTTACAATAAAGATTTCAAAATTTGACTTTAGCCCCCCCTCAAAATAAAAATTAATTTGAGTTACAATTTATTTCCCTCAAAAAAATAAAAGATTACACCTTATTGCTCCAAAATTACAATTTACAAAATTATACCTCATCACTCCAAATTACAAATTTCAATGACACCTTATCACTCCAAAAAAATAAAAAATTACGCCTTATTACTCAAAAAAAAAAATTTAAAATTTAAAAATGAAAATCACTCCAAAATATTTTAAGCACCATATAATTTAGAAACAGAGGAGTTTTTCCACTCAAGTCTTCTAACATATATCTTTTCACACTACACAGTCGTCCAGCTGAGTCCATGCACTAGCTACTCGTTGGCTCATTGCTGGTCCTACAATGCAGGTGACTTCTTCAAGCTTCATGCAGGTGGTTTCATGCATGCACGTAGAAGCATAAATTTGGATTCACGTTGGAAATTTGAATGGCTTCTCTTGTTGACTAATAACTCCTAAATGTTGGTCTTTATCCATGTCAGCTATACACTGATGATTTCTTCTGGTGCTCAGCTAGCTTATATTAGCTTATACTCGCAGGTGGGTCACACTCTTGGTCACTGTTCAGGTCACTCCAAGTCACGCAAATCACTTCTTCACAAGGATCTCCTCAATGTAGATCTCCTTCATTGCAGGTGTTTACACTGGCTTGGAATTTCACTCTTTTGTGTTTTAAAATAGAGATTTTTTTCTTAATATTTGTCCAAGGAATGAGTCGAATCTACCACATAAATGAGTTTCATTGTGAAATGCTGGAGAAAGAGGTTAAGTTATCGATTATATGTCGATTGTCATGTTCAGGAGCCAATAGGGTTTTTGTGATAATCTAGGGGATTTATATTAGGAAGAGGGTGTGACCGTAGGATTGTAAATAATTGAAATGAGTAGGGCGTGGATGCAAGGTTGGAAATGATTCAAAGTAGGAAGGCGTCAATTTATCTGCCAATGGAGGCATATTTAAGAGTATTGGTGCTACATGATGAATGATGTAAGCTCACGCTGATGATTGAAATGAAATCTATACTCTGGTCTTCCAAGAATTTGAATATGGTGGTTTAACACAAGAATCAAATTACTTATTCTTAGCAGGAGAATTAAAAAATAGTAAAATTTTGGTAATGAAAATTTTAATTTCTAGACTCAAAATCTGAAATAAAAAATAATAATCAAATTTATTTTCCTTAATAAAAGATGAACAATTTGCATACCAATCAATCACTGACCAATTCAATGGAGTTTTCCAAAAGTCCTGCAAAGCCATAATCTCCTTCTTCACATTGTCTATATCATTGAAGCTCTGATACCACAATAATAGCAGAAGTGTCCTCAAACATGAATTTTATTAATAAGGAAAAGAAAATTACATAAAATCTGCAAGAGCTTACACACGATCACTCAAAACTCTTGCAAGTGGAGAAAAACAAGCTTTAAATAAGCATGTGTCCTAAGCTAATTTTGTTATGGATCAATTTTTTCATTTACAAGTGTCCATTTACAATTAATGCACTTATAACAACACTCCTAACTATTTTCCTAAATTAGTTCCTAAGAAACGACACATTTCTAGATGTCATATCTCTTTTAAGACTCTAAATAATTAATTAGGTATTCTAACAAAACTCTAAATAATTAATATGACTTTGGATCATATATCTAACAAATTGGCTCTTAGAAATGAATTTATTCCCTTTCACAAATAATACATTCGGTCTTTAACATAAGGTGCCCCACATACATTTCATAAGAGAACATAGCAGTGACACATATCAAACATGACATGACATATCACTATTACCCATCATAATGAGCACTATATCATTAAGAAAAATGCAAAAAAAACAAGAATTCAAATTTCATTAGATCTCCATAGAAGGTTTTATAGCTAAGAGCTAGCCAAATTCATTTACATATGATATCCAAAGTTCATAAAACATCAAATTCAATTTTCAATCAAGATTCAAAATAAATGAAGACAAATATTTGAAGGACATTTTTTCCTTTTAAGTGATTTTGAGACAAAGACAAATGTGTTGGCACGCCAACCTACTCCCTTGATTTTTTATAGAAAAATAAAGGGCCTCTCTTTGAAACTTTTACTATTCCTTCCATCTATTTGGATTTGATTTTAATGGGCTTAATGGATAAGTTTTTATTGGTGGATTATGGACTTATTGTATCTAAGGGATTTTCTTCTCTTTTTTTTGGCTTTGGAACTTTAGCATCTTCAGCTTTTGGTCATGTCTTGCTGTCATGCTTCCATCATTAGTGGTTGACCTTTGGTTTGGCTTTGAGCATGATGATTTGTTGACTTTTATTTATTGGTGGAATTTCCACATTTTCAAAGTTTGATTGCTTTCTAGATGCGATGCTTGATCATTTCTTTCTTCGACGAGTTGAACTTGTCTTGGTAATTTTTATTTTATTGTGAAGGTAAGGGGCCTCGCTCTACAACGGACCATGGCGGTCACCTAACAACGCTCGGACGGTGAGGTTACGGGACTCACTGTTACGAGGAAACGAAGGTCTATCATCATTAGCGGATATGGTAACTGTTTTTCTTACCTCGTGTAGTTTTTTCGTCGTTGATTGTCCGTTCCTAGGGCATGCTGCCACTGACTGCTAGCTATTTCCCTAGCCCTTTGACTGTTGCTCCCCCCGACCGTTACAGAAGCCATGATCCCAATGCAACATGGATACTATGGACCTCGATGAAGTCGATTACACAACCGACCCTAACCCTAATCAACAAATTTTCAAGCGACCTAACCCTCTGTCGGCCCTAACCGTCCCCTGCAACCCCTCCACCTCTCTTTGCAACAACCTTCCGCCTGTGGTTACCTTACCTGGAACATTCGCCTCTAGCCTTCGTTTTGACTACCTCTCCATAGCCTCACCGGATTTGGACTACTTGCCTCTCTCTTTGGCGACCCTCCATCTCTTGGCTTCTTGCTCACCCTCCTCTCTGCCTTTCGAACCCTCCCCTCCCGGGGATCACCTCCGTGCTCCCCACATTCTTTCCTCATCTGGACCTACCCTCCCTGGAGATTCAACATAGCAACCCCCCTCTGGATATCCCATCCATCGCTGCAGAGGTCACAGATACTGGCCTTCCTTCTAGGTGTTTCGAAACCCCAACTGTCAAAATTCATCCATTTGTTCAAGGACCACAACACACAACTCTAGGTTCTACTAACCCACTTTTAGATCATCCCACTGCCCCGAGAACTGACAAAAGGAAATCAAAGTGTGTGAGGGCTTCATGGAAGGACTTCACCCTCACGTTCGGTGACGGTCTCACCATGGGTGAAGTGGTCAACATGACTGGGAAGGTCCTGGTGGGTAGGGTTAGAGGTCAAGCTTACTTTACAGAGCGACTCAATCGCTGGGTAAAGGAAACTTTCAAAGATCTCCCTGAGGTACAGATTCTACCCCAAGGCTGGTTTGCCCTACATTTCACACTGGAATAATACACCTCTCTAGCATTATCTTGCTATTGGCACATTGGAACGGCCCCCGTATTACTGAAATGATGGAGTTCGCTTTCCGACCCTGAACAAGAATGGATCGGGGCCAGACCACTATGGGTGAGACTATCGGGGCTCCCATTGCAATATTGGTCTGAGGATGTTTTTTTCCGTATCGGGAATACCCTCGGTACCTATTTGGACTACGACAAAACCTACATTCAATCAAAGAACAAAACATTAGCTCATATTCTGGTGCATCTGGACACTAGGGAAGGCCTAGAAGTAAAAATACCTCTACAATGGAGGCATTTCTCTAGAATTCAAATTTTGGATTGTGAAGGAGTCCTCTTCAGGTTTCAAAGATGTCACGAAGTTGGACACCTATATAAGGAATGCCCTCTAGTGCAAAAGGACACAGGGCCACACATTGAACCCACCTTGGGACCTCTTGCATTTGTTGCTGCAACAATTATCATATTGATACGCTCTTCTCCTTTGGAGACTCACGGTGGACCTCGTCCACCCTCCTCGCCAATGACCAAATCACGGGCTGCTGCTGAGGCTGCTCATACATCAGGTACTCCCTCTTTCCCTATCTCTAATTTTATTTCCTCACTTGCAACCTCTACAATGCATGTGCATACTGCATCTCTGGGAGACACTCTTACCCCCATTCCCTATCCCCTCACCTCTCCTCCCCCTACTTCCTCCACTATCCCCCCCCTTCCTTCCCTTGATATCCCCTTTGTCCCCACTCTCCCCATCCCTCCCCCAGTCTCTCCCCATCCTTATAACCTTAGATCTCGCCTTGTCACTCCATAGGACGACAGATTCGGACCTGGGCCTTATACCCTCCTCTTTGCATCATAAACCCATCCGGGGTCAGAAATCTCATATATCTAAAGTTATCCTGATAGCAGAGGCAAAAGTCACCTCTGAAAGACAAACATCACTGGACTGGGTTCTTAGAGCATCGAACACCCCTCTATCTCTCTACAGACAGTGGGTGGGATTTGGTGGTACCTCGGATCATTCCCCCATTTTCATGGAGATCTCGGGCCCACAAAAAAAACCATGGGCACCTTACAAATTTAACTCTGTCTGGTTAAATGACCCATCCTACATTCAATTGATAAATTATTTCTGGACACTCCATCCCCCATCTAGAAGCAACACTTGGGCTGAAGGTTTCTATTGGAATCTCAAATGCTAAAAAATCTCTCTATTAAATGGGCCAAGGAAAAATCCAAGAGAGATGAGAATAGCCTCATTACAATGGAGCTCTCTCTAGTCTCACTTCAGGATGAGAAAAATAGAGGGTTTACATATGTTGAAGCCAAGGATCAACTAATTGCTCTAGAAAATCAGAAGATCAAAATCCTAAAGGAGAGAGAAGAAAATTGGTGACTCCAAGCCAAGCAATCTGGCGACAAGTAGGGGATGAAAACACAAAGTTCTTCCAAAACTATGCTATAGGAAGGAAAATCTCTAAAACCATATGGCATATGCCCCGAGAAGATGGTAGCATGGCATCCACCTTTAGTCAACTCTCTCAGTTAGGGTCCACACACTTCAGGAATCTCTTCAGGGCTGCCTGTGAGGCTTCCATCGCCGAAATTGTCCAAATAACTGGACACTTTCCCAGCTTCATTGATGAGGTCTCTTATGAAGAACTAAATTCCCCGATCACTCTAGGGGAACTGGAAGGAACGATAAAATGGTTCAAGAAAGATAAGAGCCCTGGTCCGGATGGTTGGCCCATATAATTCTTCCTTGTTTTCTATGACCTTATCGGCATTGACCTACTTAAGGTGGTGGAAGAATGCATGTCAACAGGGCATATGTATGATGCCATCAACACTACTTTCATTGCATTAATCCCAAAATCCGACTCCCCAACTTCTTTCAATGACTTTCGACCCATCTGTCTTTGCAACAACTTGTATATAATCATAGCCAAGATCATAGCAAATCGGCTCCGTCCTATCCTGTCCAAACATATATCCTTTGAACAATTTGCCTTCCTACAGAATAGACAAATTCACGAAGCCATCGGAACTGCACAAGAAGCCCTTCACTCCATCAATCATGAAAAGATCAAAGGTGCCTTTCTTAAAATTTACCTAGCCAAAGCCTTTGACAAGGTTAGCTGGCTATACATCAAAATGATCCTCACCCACCTTGGGTTTCCCCCTCCTTTCATCAACTGGATCATGTGTTGCATAACCTCTGCCACTTTCAATGTTCTCATAAATGGCTCTGCTTCGCATTTCTTTCATGCTGAGAGAGGCCTTCGGCAGGGATGCCCACTTTCCCCTCTGCTCTTTCTCATTGTTATGGATTCCCTGAGCAGGCTCCTCTAAGTAGCCAAAAGGGAAGGTCGACTACATGGATTACATTTGAATGCTCTCTGCCACCTCACCCACCTTCTTTTTGTTGATGATGTCCTCATCTTCCTCGATGGTAGTTAGAGGGACTCATCAACCTTCCATGACATCCTAAAACTCTTTGCAAAAGCCACTAGCATGGAAGCAAACCACTCAAAGTCTACCATCACTCTCTCCTACACTTCTCCCTTGGAAGCCAAATTTGCATCCCATCTTTTTCCTTTCCAGCAACATCTTATGGAGGATGGGCTAAAATACCTGGGCTTTAGGCTTAAACCTTACAGCTATCATATTGCAGATTGGATCTGGCTCGTTACAAAAGTTGAGAAAAGGCTAAAAAACTGGAACCATAGCTTCCTTTCAAGAGCAGGTCGGTTAGTGCTCATAAAATCTATTTTGGAAGCCACTCCTGTGTGCTAGATGACTTTGGCATGGATTCCTAGAGGGATACTTGTTCGCATCCAAAAGATCTGCTTCAGATTCCTTTGGAATGGATACAAAGAAGGCAAGCCCTATGCATGGGTGGGATGGAATCAAATTGCATTACCAAAAAAATGGGGTGGGTGGGGATTAAAAGACCTCCATGCCTTTGCACATGCACTTGCAGCTAAAATGGGATGGTCCTTACTCACTACTCAGAATCTTTGGACCAAGGTCACCTATCATAAATACATTTGGCCTCAACACCTCATGGACTGGATTCGTAACCCAACTTGGCCTTGAACTGGGATATCAATTGTCTGGAAATCCATTCTCCATACCATGCGCAGCATTTGAGAGGGACTCGCCTGGAAAATCAAAGAAGGCAACATGGCGCGCATAGGTCTGGATCCATGGTCCGGTGGGGGCAATATGCATCGCTTACCTCCTGAACTTATATTATTCCTAAATCAGAGGCAGATCAAAACGATCAGATAGATCGCAGACAGGGGAAGCAGCTCCATATTCGAACAAGTTTGGTACTCTGCACGACACCTGGGCATACCCAAACCCTGGCATCCTTTCTAGGAGGGATATATACATGCTCTCAATGAAGCACATGTCCGCATAGCAGAGGGATCTGACAAACTAATCTTGACCCCAGCAAAGAATGGGAAATACTCTCCAAAAATAGGATATCAACACTTGATATTGGATCGTCAACCACCAACTCTCCTTGAATGGTGGTCAAAAATTTGGAAACTGAAAACCCCCCCTCGAGCCAGACTTTTCATGTGGAATGTGCTGTGCAACAAGACACCAAATGGAGAAAACCTCATGCCCATATCGTAGTTTAGGCTACACAGGTGTGTTCTCTGTACACAGGCAACAGAGAAAAATGAGCACCTTTTTTTAACTTGCCCTCTCACCATGCAACTATCGCAACAAATAATTCACCTCCTCCAAAAACAGGGCAGCTGGCATGGTCTGTCGATCATTGAGGCTTGGACAAATTGGAATAGAATACATATAGACAGCAAGACACGTTGCATGCCCCTCCTCGTATGCTGGAAGATCTGGTTGACTAAAAACAAAATCATATTCCAAGGTTCTCTGGCTCGATGGCCTCTAATCACTGCAAACGTTATTGCTGCTTATCATGAAATACCTGAAGAGGCTCAGCGCTCTACAACTCGCCCTCATGCCCCTGGAATTATTGATCAAACTATCCCATGGGCATACTTCGATGGAGCACCCCAATCTCATGGATGTGGGGGAGGATCTCTTCTATACAACCTGTTTGACTAACACTATTACAAAATAAAAATGGGATTGGGGGAGGGTACAAACAATTATGCAGAACTGATTACTCTTAGACATTTATTGCATTTTGCACTTGCACACTCATGCAATAACATACAAATATTTGGGGACTCGCAAATCATCATAAACTGGTTCAACAACAAAAGTACATGTCATGCACATTCCCTCATAAACATTCTGGATGAGATTATAGTTTATAAGGCCTAATTTAACTCTATCATCTGCCAACACATTTACAGGGAATATAACGAGGCTATTGACAAGCTATCCAAGGAGGCCACGACACAACCTGGAGGACTGTGGATGATAACAAAACAACATGGAGTAGAAAAATATCAGTTTTACTACTGGCCTTACATTAACAAATCATATACTTGGAGGGATCAGGCACAAAACTTTTGATGGACATAATGGCACAATTTTTTATATATGTATATATTTATGTTTTGAAAATCTATCCTTTTTTCATGAAACTTTGAATCACCTTGTGTGGTGAATATGTACAACACTCTTATGTTTATGGCTTCAGCACATAATATTTTTTTGTTAAACTATGAACCTGGTTTTGACTAGCAGTTATGCATATGCCTATGACATCTACTACATGTAATTTTTCAAATTAATGAAAGATTACGATTTCCCCCGTAAATATATATATAAATTATTATTAGAAAAACTTAGGTATATGTTGAAAATATAATATAAGTTAATCTAAAATATGTATAATATTGTATAAAAAAAAATATTTCGTACAATTTCTATTTCTAATTATTATAGGTTGATTAGGGTTATTGTTGTTTGATAATTTTTATTTTTATAATAAAGAATCAAAAATTTTTATTTTATATAAATGCTCTAGAGCCATAATTTTATTAAAATATTGGTTTGATTAGGGTTATTTTTGTATTTTTATATTAAAATCCAAATTTATTTTATTAAAATATTGGTTTGATTAGGGTTATTTTTGTATTTTTATATTAAAATCCAAATTTATTTTATTTTAAATTAAATGTTTAGCCAAATATTATATAGGCTTCATTAGGGTTATTTTTGTAATTTTTATATTGAAGGGGTTTTTGTAAACTTTTACTTTGATATTGAAATCAAATTTTATTTTAAATTCTAAATTCTAACACAGACGCTTGAGCAAGTGCTCAACCAAAACCCAACGCCTTCTCACTTTAACATTATCGAACCACTCATTATTTTGAAGAACTTGAGACTATTTCATCCAACGAATGTGGGATTTATCCCTAACCTGCAATCTAGGAATCAAAAGAAAGAATTACTACAAAACGCATTAAAAAAACCGGCCGTTGATTTCGGCTGACTGAGGGTGAATTTAATGAATCTAAAACATGGGTTTTTATCCCAATGCCCCCAGTTATGTTCACTTGCGAAATTTCGGCGGATTGTTGCGCCAATTAGGAGAAAATCTCAGTTCTTATGGAGTTAATTTCTTAGTGACACCTATAAAATCCCAAATTGATCTTACCACGAGATTTCTTAAGATTAGACCTGCCATTTTCGACCATTTTGGTTTGGTTTGTGATTGCAGGTGAGTTTGGGGCAATTTTATAACCAGAGTGAGTTCTATCATTTTGCCATTTTGCCAGAAAACCAATGAAGTTTCTAACGTTGTTGCAGAACCTGCAAATGCCAAAAAGGGGCAATTAAAACCGTTTTTCTTTTTGATCTGATCTTATGCCTCCTCTGTCATTAGATTCTGATGGATTTTATTGTTAATTTCCTGGATTGTTTGATTGAAAATCCTTTTTTTGTTTGCAAAGTTCGTTTGCAGAGTGGCGAAATTGCAAAAAAGTGCTAATTTTCCAGCCCAATCCTAGCTAAAGTAGGACAAATCTTTAAAATCTGGAACATGGGTTTTTTCGACAACGGGTCCAATTACTTTTCCGGTGAAAATATATGCGATCCATTATGCCGATTGGGAGATCCCCTTGGTTCTTAGAAGCCCATATTTCCACTTTTCCATCTTTCATGTTTTAAAAAAAATAAAATATTTTTATTTTGTAGTTTTATTATAGTTTTAGATTTATGATTATTTTATAAATTTTTGTTTAAAAATAATATTTCGTTGGTTTTATTTAAAAAAAATAAATATTTTTATATTCGTTAGTTTTATTATAGTTTTAAAGAATTTATGATTTTTTATTAATATTTTTGTTTTAAAATAAAAATATTTCGTTTGGTTTAATTTTGTTTGTTTGGTCATATAGTTATGTTTGGTTAATTATTGTTTTGTTTTAGTTTTTAAAATTAAATTTAGGTTAGTTTTAATATTTGATTTTAGTTTTATATTTGTTTTAATTTTTTTTTAAAGTGATTTTTTGCCTTGTGGTTTGATTAACAGGTAAAATGGAGGATATAAGATTTTAAGAAGATCCAAGGCAAAAACAAATTCAAAGGAGGAAGATCATTTTTTTTTTATGCTTATAAAAAGATCATTGATGGAAACCAAAAAGGGAGGCTCTTGGTCAAGCAACGTGACTTCGATTCCTCTCTGCGTTCTTATTTTTCTTTGTAAACTTAGTTTTTAAAGAGGAATTGGAATAGGGATGTTGCCAACAATTGATAGATCAACATTTGTAAGGAATTGTAATGAGTGAATTTTGAGGATTGGCTTTAACTTTGTATGAATTTCCTCTACAAAGAATAACAGTGATTTTCATATTTTCTCACTATGGTTTCCTGTAAATTTTATGGAAGTTTGTAACTTTGTTTCAATCTTTCATTAAAGCTTTCTGATGAGAGTCTTATGCAATTCTTTTGTTAAGATTTTCATTACTTCTAATTTGATCTATTTGTTGTGAATTGATTCAACTTTTGCATGTCTAAATGTGTATTGCAATGGTCATGATTTGCATCTGATTCATATGCAAGAGCTTGGATGGTTTTTATATCTCGTTTAATTTCATATTCTTATTATTCACATAAACACATAAGTTGGACCACTTTAGATCATTTTATTTTAGCTCGATAGATGTTTCATTTTTTGTTTGCTTGTGATTCGATATTTGTTTGTTCATGGTTATTGAATCACATTTAAATTAGTCATAGTTTAGTTCCTTATGTGTTTAAACTTTAATGATATTAGAGACTCAACTAAGCAATAAACAAAGCCTCCTTTTAAGGGGAAAATTCATTCTTTTTCATTAACGCCAATTACATTAGTTTATGGTCATCATTATCCTTTTGTATATATGTACAATTGTATATATTAAATAGTAGTTGCGTTCTCATTGTATATATGTCATTGTATGCGTTTAGGATAATTTTAGGATTCCCTTATCTTTTCCTTTTGCTAGAGGAAGAGGCATAAGGTCAACGGAGCCATTAAACCCGTCGAGAACGACCATCCCAAACAACTGGGGCTATGTGAAGAGCCTTGGTCTCAGTCATTTCTCCTTTGTTGACATAGGCGTGTCAATGCTTGCGTCAACAAAATGATGCTATAAGGAGAGCCTACGAAAAATTAATTGGTAAAATCATTTAACGTATAACCTTTATAATTTCATATTTTTAACCCTTCATTTTGTCATCTCACATGTATTTGAAATAGGTAAGAAAACAAGCTAACCTATCTACAATTTGTATCTTTATTGTGTTATTAGTTAATGGCTCTTAACCAAACCTTTGTGAACGAGGATGCATTTAACTTTGTATTGCTAGACATTCCTCACAAGACAACTTATCACTTGTCTAAACTCACATTCGACAGTGAAGGAAGTATACAAGCATTAAAACATTTAGATTAATTTTACTGTAAATGTTCCAAATATAAGATTATCGATCTAAATGTTTTGTGCAAGTTATTTTCTTTCACATTCAGGGGAAGAATCAAGGAATGATTTGAAACTTTATCGCCATATTCTATCTTTAATTGGTTTCAGTTTGTTGAAGAAGTTTTAGATGCTTTTGAAACCTATGATCAAAATAAGATATATGAGGAATTAAGGGTGTTACTAATTGTGGATGATTTATCTTCAAAGAGATTTGCAGATAAGGTTAGTCATGTTCTTTTGAAATTTCATCTTTGTGATTTGTCTCTCATATTAGATGTTTTTTCTAATGCTTTTCCCCCTTTCCTTGACATAGATTCGATTGCATTTGGAAGACTAGATAAATATCATAATACCAGACTGCAACACGAGTCTTTCTCACAAATTCAAATGGAACCATTTGAAAATTTCCAATCCAAAAGTTCTACCAAACAAATACAAGAGGTAAAATGAGTCAAGCACAACTCTAATCAAATTAGTCTCTCTCTTGAACAATATTCTACTAGTAATATAATGGAAGAAAGCCTCATTGTTGATCAAGATGCATTTGATTCTCAATCTAATTTGTTCTTAGACTCAACTTTTGATGAACATATTCATAATGATTGTTCTAATATTCAAATAGAACAAGTTAGAAATATAAATCTGGATCAATAAATCACATTTTATCCTAAACAAAGACTAGATGCTTGCCATAAGGTTGTTCTTCAATCTTATGACTTGTTGAATATACAAGAGGCAAATCCTAATGATCATTTAATGTACCATGATCTATCATCTAATCACGTAAGGTTTAATAAGGTAGGTGAAGAGGTGCCCCTTGAATTTTATTTTATTTATTTAGTTTTCAATAATCACGATTCAAGGGAACCTTTTCATTTCCTCATTTTAATAATCATGATTCAAGGGAACCTTTTCATTTCCTCATTTCCAATTATTTTTATTCTTGGTGCACATTATTTATATTACATGGTGCCACCACGTTCTAATCTTTCCGATATGATAAGTTTAGGTGATGTGACCATTGAACATGATGCTTATAAAATAAAAAATGATTCGCCTTCTTTTCAACCACCCATAAGGAGGATATATATGTCATATAATGATTTGATTCCAATAATCTTTGATTGTACACCTTCTCTGGTTGAATTTGAAGGTCCTACACTTCCTAATCACTCTTTGGATCCTACATCATCTAGTTTTGAATCATTTGATTTAATCGATGGGAAGGATCAAACCATTATTTTCATTTCCCTAGTGAATCCTCAAAAGATATACTTGTCATTTGCAAACTTTATTTATTCAAGCAATAACTTGCATTTTTAGTTTCATGACTAGGTAGCACAATGCCTTGAGGATCCATATTTTGCAAAATTTTGTAACAATGGTAAGATCACACTTATTGTGTTTCTAAATGATAATCAAGAGAGTAAGTATGATTTATTTCATTTTTATCATAACATGCTACAATTCCCATTGTTGGTTTGGAATTGATTTGTTTTTACAGGATTGGAGTTGGATTGGAGTTGCTTCAGTGGTTACATTGGATATATGATTACACTTGATATTGTAATCATTTATTAGTTTAGAGTAGTTTAGGAGTAGATTAGTTGTGTTTTGACTTTTTCTCTTTTTGGTTTAAATAATGCAGTTGGGGGAGCTTGCTGGTGACAAAGCTAAGGATGAACCACTATCATAACATCATTAGGGAAGTGCATTTAATTATGATTCTTTCACTTTTATTCTTATTTATTATGAGTAGTTTAAAATCACTAAACAAGAATGCTTTGTGCGAATCAATCATTCACAAAATTTGATTTCATGATAATTTTAAAGTTTTGGTTCGTCCTTGCTTTGAAATAAGTATCACAACTACACATTTGCTTTATGTTTGTTTTGGTTTTCATGGTATTGGTGTGTAATAAATGGTCAAATCATTAAGCATCTTACACCATGTTTAACTTTTAAAGCCAAGTATATTTTTATAAAATGAATAAAACATTAAAAGAGTAAACATGTGACCTTTTATGATTCATAGCATCCCTATACCATCATCCTTTTTTTATTCATTTTCGGCTTGCATTATGATTACTACATTGGTAGGTGACTGTATATTTTTTACCTATTTTTGATGATTCTATTTTTATTTTGTCATCCCATTTGGCGTCTTCGGCCTTTCTCTCCTTGTTTGATTTTGATATTTTTTTATTTTCTTTGGCATGACCATTGGGTAAATCATTTATCCTTTGTTATCTATAAACAAAATCTTATTTCTAAAGAATACTTTCTATAAATATGTTTTCCTTATGTTGACACTCAACATTGCTTAATAAGTGAAATTTCTGATCTTGTAAAATTTATCATTTGATTGTTCTTGATGCTTGTCTTAATCTTTCCACTATGGTTTAAGAGCTACGATATGTCGGTCTCCTTTAAAATGAGTCTTTGTGGTAGTGAGACCACCCGATAATGATTAGTCATTAAAAAACTTTTCATGTCATCCCTTGCTCTTAAGGAGAAGATTTGCCTCCCCGCCTATTAGTTAACCTATTAAAGGTTAATTATAACCAAAGCTTATTTTAACATCTAAGGATTGATTGAGGGATAGGAGGTCTCATTACGAGCCAAACTACCATGATCATGGGTATTAACAAAAAACAACATTATATTATTTCGTTACCCAGCCAGGGTAGTGGCTTTCAGTCGTACAAGTGAAAGACAAGGGATCTAATCACAAGTTAACTTGCCTATCTTTTGTTAATGCTTGTGAATGACATTGTCACTAGCTAGTTACTAAGTTGGGATATTGGCCTTAAGGTAATTTGTAAACTAAAATAAATGCTTTTAAACAACTCCAAATCAATATCTAATAGGTGGGACACAAGCATTTCATTGGGTTGAAAGGCATCCCTGCCGAGGATATAGACGCCTACTGGCAGCAGCGGCCATGCCCGCGATATTAAAGTTAATCTAATGCTATGATTTACTTGATCATCTTTGATTTTCCTTGAACTCATTATCAATAAAGCTTACTTATTGGTTCTTATTTTTATCTAGTTTTTGAATTATGGTGGAAATAATTTTGACATGTTGCAAATTTCTAATTGTTGTTCATACAAAGCGGAGATGAAACTTTTTGGGTTAATTGAGTGACAACATAATGTAACATCTTATCATGATTCCTTGATTTTTATAGGTTTCAAATTGTTAAACTAGAGATAATTGGTTCGCCTAGTAAGTATTCCTTGAAATTTCCTTCCATCAATTTGGATTTGATTTTAATGGGCTTAATGGAAAGGTTTCTATTAGTGGATTATGGATTTCAAGGTATTTGAGGGATTTGCTTCTTTTTTTTGTTGTGGCACTTTTTGCCTCTTCTTGGTTTTGGTCATGTTTTGCTGTCATGCTTTGGTCATTAGTGGTTGAACTTTGGTTTGACTTTAAACATGATGGTTTGTTGATTTTTCATGATTGGTAGAACTTTCACATTTTCAAAGTTTGATTGCTTTCTTGATGGGGTGTTGATCATTTCTTTTTTAGATGAATTTAAATTTTCTTAGTAATTTTTATTAGATTGTAAATATATATGTATTAACTATAAATTAAAATTATTAAAAAACTTATATATATTGTTTTAAAAACTATAATATAATTATATTAAAATATAGTATATATTGTATTTAAAAAAAATAAAAATAAACCAAGCATATCCACCAAGTTATCACACATATCACCAATGCTCATTCAAAAAAGACAACGGCAGATTTTCAGGTGTTGAATTTCATGAATCTAAAGCGTGGGTTTTTCTCCGAACGCCGCCAGTTAGGTTAAACTACAAAATTTCAGCTGATTGTTGTGCCAATTGGGAGAAAATCCTATTTATTATGGAGTTAATTTCCGAGGGAGTTGTCTATAATGCGACTTTTTGGAGATTCCGGTGACGGAATCCGGCGGAAGAAATGAGGTTAAATCTTGATTTTTAGCAGTTAAAATGGTTTTTTAACTGCATATTTGGATTCAGCACCCTGGAAAACCCCTGGGAGACATTGATTGTGCAGAAACTAGCTATCAAACTTGGGATTCCAATGAATTGCTGCGGGATTTTAACCGGAAAAATCCGCCGGAAAAGCTTTCAAAAAGTCGCGTTATAGACTACTGCATTTCCGAGTGACGCACAGAAAATCCCAAATTGATCTTCCCACGAGATTTTTTAAGATTAGACCTGCCATTTTCGATCATTTTGGTTTGGTTTGTGATTGCAGTTGAGTTTGGAGCAATTTTAGAACCAGGTTGACCTCTATCATTTTTCCATTTTGCCAGAAAACCAATGAAGTTTCTAAAGCTGTTGCAGAACCTGCAAATGCCAAAAAAAAGGGAAAATAAAACCATTTTTCTTATTGATATGATATTATTCCTCCTGTGTCATTAGATTTTGATGGATTTTGTTGTTAATTTCCTACATTGTTTGATTGAAAATCGTTTTCTTGTTTGTCAGACTTTGTTTGTAGAGGGGCGAAATTGCAAAAAACTCATAATTTTCCAGCCCATATTCTGGCTAAACTACGATGAATTTCCAAAATATGGAACATGGGTTTTTTCAGCAACGGACCCAGTTAGTTTCCTGGTGAAAATATCTGCGATCCGTTGTTCCGATTGGGAGACTCCTTGGTTATTTGGAGCCCATATTTGCACCTGCGCGCACGGCTGTTACAGAATTTGAGTTTCTTGTTTAAGAAAAATAAAATATTTTTATTTTGTAGTTTTATTATAGTTTTAGATTTATGATTATTTTATGAATATTTTTGTTTAAAAGTAAAAATATTTCGTATGGTTTAATTTTGATTGTTTTATTATTTTTATGTTGTTTGTTTTGTTATATAATTATGTTTTGTTTTAGTTTTTTTAATTAAATTTAGGTTAGTTTTAATATTAGATTTTAGTTTTAAAAATATTTTAAAACGATTCCTTGTCCGTTGGTTCGTTTGATAGGTAAAATGGAGGATTTATGATTTCAAGAAGATGGAGGCAAAAACGAACTCAGAGGGGGAAGAAAATTATTTTTTATGCTATTAAAAAGATCATTGATGGAAACAAAAAAGGGAGGTTCGTGATCAAGCAAAGAGTGACTTCAATTCTTCTATGTATTCTTATTTTTCTTTGTAAATTTAGGAATATGAATAGGGATGTTGCCAACAATTTATAAATCAACATTTGTAAGGAAGTTGTAATGAGTGAATTTTGAGGACTAGCTTCAACTTTGTATGAATTTCCTCTACAGAGAATAAAAATCATTTTCATATTTTATTGCTATCGTTTCTTATAAGTTTTATGGAAGTTTGTAACTTTGTTTCAATTTTTCTTTAAAGCTTTATGACGAAAGTCTTATGCAATTATTTTGTTAAGGTTTTCATTACTTTTTTTTTTTTTGTAAACTCAGGCAGGTCCTTTTCTATTAACAACAGTTCACGAAACGATGTACATACACAGAGAACATCCATCCGCCCTGAAGGGAAACCGGATAGGGAAGCCTAAAAAAAAGCAGAGTTTATCATCTCACAGCTTTGGAACGAGTCCATGCAATTGAAACCTAACTAACAACACACATGATATACCTCTTTAACATCTATTACATACTACGAACAGAGCCAAAACTACTTCTAATGGTCATAATCATTTCAAATTGAAGACAAAGCATAGCGAATCAGTCATCCACGATCTCCAGTTTCACCTCTTCCTCGCAGTGCGCCTTGGATAACAGTTTCAGGCTTCTTTTGATATCCTCAAGTTGCCTACCCTTATTCAGCAACGCGGAATGCAGACTCCTCATTTCACCTTTCAGGCTTGGGTACCTTTGCGCAATCTCCGTCATTTCCTCCGCAATTCGTTCCATTGCCTTGGTGAGCAAGCACTTCATTACCCAGTATATATGCAACGCCTGTTTATACTGAGAGAGGTGACCTCTGGTATTACCTGGGTCTGGCAGGAGGGAACACCAGTCTTCCATCTCAGGATCGGAGGCCTCCTCCAGAACGTTCTTTTCCATATTTTCTATAATTCTTCTTATATCTTCATTGAATTCGCTGTTGTACACGCGCTCTGCCTCCCTGGCCGTCTGGTCCATTGTTCGGCATCCTCTTTTCCACTGGATGGGGGGCTGCACTTCATTTTTTGTTCTCTCAACATGCCTAGGTCTGCTGCGTCCCCTGCTGCCTCTACTCTTACCCCTTCTGGGATGGCTTTCCCGCTTATTGCTTTGGCTTCCTTGGCCAACTTCGAACCTCCCTCTCCCTCTACTCTCATCCTGCCCCTGCCTTATCTCGCCTTCTCCGTTTACTCCTTCATCCTTCGTCCCTGCCTGAACTTTCCTCCTGATCCTTTCCTCGCTCTCTTTAACCCTCTGATATTTCTCCGTTCCCTGCGTTCTGTCATCCTCCTGGTTCCTCTGATTACCCTGACTCCTCATCGTTCTACCAGCCTCCTCCCTCTCAACTCTTACCTTCTTGCCGCCCTCCGCCATAGTCGCTTGCTCTAATTGGGAACAGGATTCCCTCACTTTACCTCCGGTCTCAACCACCTCCGCCAACTTGCATGTCCTGAATTTATTATCTTCGCTGTCTTCATCGGCTCTCTTTGCTCGAATGCCACCTCGTCTGCCCATCCTCAACACTTTGCCGCCATTTCCTTTCCCTCTAATTACCATAATTGCCATGGTGACTTGTCTCGGGATCCTTTCTTCTCTGAAATCGTTCCCTGCATCCTCTAACATGATTGCCCAGGGGTGAGGTTTGTACTGACAACCTCTGCCTTCCATCATGACTCTGCGCCTGTTCCTTTTTTCCACCCCGATTGGGGACTGCTTGTATCCTTTATCATCTCTATACTTTGACATCATTGTCCTGCTTTGTAATGATGTTTAATTCCTCCCATCGAGTCCCTTCCATCTGAGATGGCCATATGCTATCCACTTTGCCATTCAGATCATTGCATCCCCAATTTGACAAGTAGTCAGCAACTCTATTGCCTTCTCTCCTAACATGGTGTATAACCTTGTACTCAATATGTTTCATTGAATCTGCTATTTCCTGAATGAGGCACGCTGTCCTCCAGCTCTTGGTCACCTGTTCCCAGGCTTTCCCATCATTTAATTTTCTTATTGTTTCAATAACTAAAGTTGAATCCCCTTCTATTTCTAGTTTCTTGTATCCGTTTCTTATTGCAATCTTAATTCCTTGGTACGCAGCCATGAATTCTGCTTCATTATTAGTCATCATGCCTCCACGATCAACATAAATCCACCTAGTTGGCCTTGACTATCTCTGAAAATCCCACCATAGCCCGCCAGACCCGGATTCCCTTTTGACGCTCCATCAAAATTAAGTTTGATAAAACCTCCTTGAGGTCGGACAAACACTGTTGGGCTTTGGGTCTGAATATTATGTGGTTTTTGCTGCTGAGGATAAACCATCGATTGGTTTATATTTAGCTTCCTTAGAATTCGGTCCACTTCTGTACTCGTATTCCAATCCTCCTGGCTCCAAGAATCTGAGAAGATAGTTTCTTTTATTAGTTTTCGCGTTCTCTGCCATATCTCCTCCGAAGAAGTAATCTTGTCTTGAAATATCCTTCTATTTCGTTCTTTCCAAATGGTCCATATGTTGAATCCTACAGCTAGATTCCAGGCTCTTCTCACAACCGGACTTTGAAATTACCCCCTTCCCCAATGGAAGATAGATTGGACAATATTTTGGGGGTTACGGTTCGTTTTTCCAAAGAGGCTGTGGATCTGTTCCCACTGTTCCTGAGTTATCGGACAAGAATTAAGAATATGTTCCTGAGTTTCTATGTCTTGCTTACATAAGCTGCATCTTGATGAACCTTGGAATCCTCGTTTCTGGAGTTGATCCCAAGTCAGTATGTGACTTTTTCCCACCAACCAGGTGAACATTGAAATCTTTGGCCACCATTTGTTGTTCCATAATTGCTTCCAGTCACGAGTTTTTTCTTCCATCATATGTTTAGATTTTATAAGATATGCTTCCTTAACCGTGAATGAACCTTTTGTAGATCCGCCCCATCTGAGGATATCCGGCCCTATTCGGTTTTTGATCCTTCTGGAATCCATCTCTTTTAGTATTCTTGATTTGATATCATCACTAATATTATCAGCCCAGGCCTCAGTGTCTTTCCATTCCCTCCATATCTCATTTTCGCCTCCTTCCTTCCAATAATCTTTTATATAGGTTAAGCCTTTGGCCTGCGCTTCTCTGTAGATGATTTGCAACCCCTAAATGTCCATCATTGTTTCCCTCTGTTGCCAGGCCTCATCCCAAAATTTTGTTGTCCTACCATTTCTGACCTCCCAGAAAGCATGCATATTTATAATATTCCTGTTCTGGCATGCCATATCCCATATCATAGATCCTTTTGGCATCTCTTCCTGTCTCAAAATTCCTTCAGTTGTGGTTGGCATTGAATATTTCTGCGTCCATATCTCTTTCCGTAAATCCTTACCTCCTTTCATCCAGCGCCACCATAGTTTCGCCGCCAGGACTTGGTTCAACAGAAGCGGATCTCTAACGATCTATTTGTTGTGAATTGATTCAGTTTATGCAGGTTTAAAAGTGTATCGTAGTGGTCATGATTTGCATCTGATTCATATGCAAGAGCTTGGATGGTTTTGATATATGATTTATTTTTATATTCCTATCATTCACATAAACACATAAGATGAACCAATTTAGATCATTTTATTCTAGTTGGATAAGTGTTTCATGCATGTTTCATGTTGTGTTTGCTAGTGATTCGATAGTTGTTTGTTCATGGTTACTAAATCACATTTAGACTAATCAAAGTTTAGTTCCTTATGTGTTTAAACTTTAATCATCTTAGAGACTTAGTTGGGAAATAAACAAAGCCTCCTTTTAAAGGGGAAAATTATCCTTTTTCATTAACACTAGTTACATTAGTTTCTAGTCATAATTATCCTTTTGTATATATGTATAATTTTATAGATTAAATAGTTGTTGCATTCTCATTGTATATATGTCATTGTATGCATTTAGGATAATTGAACGTTTCCCTTGTCTTTTCCTTTTGTGAAAGGAAGAGGCATAAGGCCAACAGAGCCTTTAAACCTGTCAAGAACGACCATCCCAAATGACTGGGGATGTGTGAGTAACCTTGGTCTAGGTCGTTTCTCCTTTGTTGACATAGGTGTGTCAATGCCCGCGCCAACAAAATTCCAATCCTCTTATTAAAAAGGAATTTGTTATTTTACACAAATAGAAACTATCACATAATGCAAGAAAGGTATTGAGAAGATTTCATAAGCTATTTGTATACAATTTGTTGCTATGCTCGAGAGCTAGATTGAAAATAGTTTGCTTATATTCATATAACAAAATGAATAATATAGCAAAGTGTTTTTAGAGATTTATGATAAATAATATCTAAAATTGAACAACTACCAAAATTCAGTAATATATAATATCTTAAGTTTATAAAACATCAAATTGAATTTCTTTTCTAGATTCTATAGGGAAATGGATCTTTGTAAATCAGATTCTTGTTTATGTTGCTTTTTCTTGTCAGATATAATTCAATCACTGCAAGGGATTATTTTATATTATATAGATGGCTATTAATTGTAATGGACCAAGAATTCATATAGCTTGGGAATCATTATAATAAAAAATGATTTCTATAAAGTGTTTTATTTGTAATAAGCTTAGTTGAAAGTGTCGTGACATCTGCCTCATGGAATGTTGGCTGAGGTAAATATGCATTCACTACTCTATAGGGACACACAAGGAATTGAAGTTTGGGTTCTCTTAAAAATGTGAACATGCTTTAATGTAAATAACACTTTTGATATATACTACAAGTCACCATGCATGAACCCCATGAGCACATAGAAATGACACCCATCCAACAATATAGCAAGGATGCTTATTATCAATTATTATGGGCAGTATTATCAACAAGCAAGAGTAGCGTAAATGAAAGTTCAATTTCCATAGGATCTCCATATGAAGGTCTCCAAGTTGAGCTTAGATTTTTGTATTAGGCATGGAAGGTTTACAAGTTACATGTCTAGTTCTATACTAGCCTATAATGCACTAACCTCACTTTCCTGCAAGATAAAATATTTATAGTATGAAATGGTTGTTATAATACTTGTTTTTTTCATAACCTTACACCAAATAAGCACTTTTGGTCTCCATTACAAGGAACACTATAATTCTTCATGCATGCATCCCACAAGAGCACATACCAGCAATATCTAGTAACCATTATAAATATCCTTACATAACTAAATCACAACAATCCCTCATCCACAAAATCACTACAAAAATAAGCATGCAACCTATAGATAACTAAAAAAGCAATACTACCTTCCTAAGCATGAAAGACTAAGTCGATATGAAGATATTCCTTGAATATAAGCACAATAAAGAAGATATAAATATATTCCTTGCAAACATGAAACAATGATTTTCTTAGTGTCTTATTTTAATAATTTTTAAGACATAGCCTAGTTTGCAAAGAAATGCAAAAAAGGAGACAATGGAGAAAATATTGAGAATAAACTACTAGAAAGTATACATATGCATTTGAACAATGCATAAAATAAATAAATAAATAAAAATAAAAATGAAATATCTCGTTTATTTATTTTTTATTTTTATCATTCCAAACTATGTATTTGTTGTATACAAAACAAGGCTCACCTCAAATATAATAATCACTTGAAATAATAAAATGATAGGACAATAAAACTCCAATTTTCTTCCACAACTAAAACCATGTCTACATAATCCATGCAAAAAAGAATAGCACATTTTGGTGAATACAACAATAATAATAGTAGCAATTTCAAAACACTAAGTAATTATCTTCCTAGTGTATCTTATTTCAATAATTTTTATGCAAATAGGACAATAGTTTCAGAACAATGTTTTTAGGCCATAGATTGGTTGGAACAATACTACATTTCGAGACCTAAGAAACTAAGTGGGTGTCAACACATTGACCTAATGTAAACAAATAACAATCTAAATGTTGAGAAGCGACAAAGAATAATTGATTGACAATGCTTACCTCGAATACAATGACCACTTAAAACATTAAGATAAAAGGATTACAAAACACCAGGCTTCTTCCACAACTAAACCATCACCCATAGCCTTTAGTCTGGAAAAATGCATTGTTGCTTCAAAACAAGCGAAAGAGGAAACTCGAAACACTAGAGTAGCAAACAAAAAACAATATAATAACCACCACAACCCAAATGAACCATGAACCAAATAACCACCAAAACACCTAGAACATGAAACTAGTATAACAATGAAGCACACTAACCACAACCAACCACCACCTCTAGGGATACATTTCATTAGGTACATGTCATGGCCCTTGTAACTAATCACAAGAAATATGAAAAAAACATGATAAAAATCACATCCCAATATAATGATTCCCATATTATACCAAACAACCATCCATTACAACAAATAACCGCATGTACCATGGACTTCAATGACTTCAATTATTGTTATATCTCCCTTGTAGGATGAACCAAAGAGCAAATAACCACCACAAGCCAAATGAAACACTAAAATAACCACTACAAGCCAATAACCAAGAAAACACCCAAAACATGAAGCAAATAATTCCAAAATTATATCAAACCATGGTCCATTGCAATCAATAGCCACCTATATGATATATAATAATCCCTTATAGAAATTACCATATGTCCTTTGTAGACAGAAAAAAAGTATACTTATTTTTGGGTATTAGAAGTTACACCAACCACCAACTAAACAACCAACAAAAACTAATAACCACTAGAACACAAAGCCAAACATAAAAATCAAAACACTAAAATAGCAAACAAACCAACCATGGAAAATCCACCATAAGACAAATGAAACATGGGTTGAATAATGAATAGAATACTTAGAGTAGAAGGGAAAACACCAAACCTAGAAGAATGATTAACAAACTCAAGTACCCTAATCAACATTACACAAGAATGAATGTAGAGTAGTGAATACATTATAAAGTAGTGGATACACTATAAAGTAACAAACACACACTTACCTCAAGCAACTACAACATAAACTAGAGCCCAACCAACAGAGGCCAAACAAACCACTAGCAACGAACCACCACAACCTAGAAGATTCAGAGAGAAAATAACAACCACCACAACCAAACTCAAATTTAAATAATTCCCAAATTATATGAAACCCTGTTCTGTTGCAATCAATAGCCACCTACGCAACATAGATTAATCCTTTGTACCAATTATTATATGACCCTTGCAGGAATAGAGTAAACAATACTTGTTTTTGGGTATTATAAGCCACACCAAACACTATTCAAACAATTAACACAAGCTAATTACTATTATAACATGAATCCAAACATAAAACCCAAAACACCAAACAAAAGGGAAATCAATACTATAACATCCACTATAGGGGAAATAAATACCATAACACTCAAAGTAGGAGGGAAACCATCAAACCTAGAAGAACCATTTTCAAACTCAAATATCATAGGTAGCACTTTAGAGGAATGAATGTAGAATAATGACTACACTGCAAAGTAGTGAATGCACACTTACCTCATCTAGTTGTTGCATAAATGGGAGGCAAATAACCACCATAAGCTAGTTGTTGCATGAAAGATAGGAAAATAACCACCAAAAGCCATATAGACAACTAAAGAGTGAACAAGAGAGTGAATAACAACCACCACAACCAAACTCAAATGCCATGTGCGACACTACAAATGAATGAATAATGTTTGACTATATTACAAAGAAATGAATGTAGAGCAATTAATACATTGCAAACTAGAGAATGCGTACTTATATCTCTCATTTGTTTTAACCAGAACAATTTTTTTTTGAAGAATCGTTAACTTTGAAAGATTGGTTGCCACTATTACAATAGATACAACTATTTCATAAATGCCACAAATGGGCTAGTTACAACATATATTTGGAGACTTGAACCCATGATTGCTCACTAACCACTCAAGCTAAAATCCTTTGACATTGATCTCACTCATTTCACCAGGTAAGCATCACCAAATTGCTAACTAATCATAGCATAGATAAAATCTTTTTAAAAACCATATTTTAATACAATAATCTACAAAATATTGCAATTAACAACCACATATGGAACAACAAATAATTGCATGTGACTATACTATGTGTCCCCTCTTAAAGACCTAATTACTATGATAATATAAACTTAAAGTAAGGAAAATCTCATGTGAATGATTAAAGTGAGGAAGTATGTATTAAATTTAAAAGACTGAATATTTATATTATCAAATATATTTGATTATAACTAACCTAAATTCATCTTAATTTCATATTTATCAAGTGCCTAGAGGGATTAAATCTCTTGGTATGCAAATCTCCTTTTGAGTACATGACCATCTTAATCCTAGATCTATCAAATGTCTAAAGGGATTAAATATTTGGAGGTGCAAATTTCTTTTTGAGTACAAAACCTGAGAAAATGTTTGCACCTCTAGAAATTTGATCCCTCTAAATACTTGATAGATCCTAGATTAGAATGGATCTATGCTAACTTATATTAAAGTATAAATTGTTATAATGTTCTTTCAATGTTGAATAATTAATAATTTATTTCTTTTATTTTTTAAAAATTATATATATGTAACAATAAATTCTAATATTATAGTACTTTATTCTTAAAATTCCATTGGTCCACTTTTAATTGTAATAAACAAATATCAATAAGAAGAAAATAGATTTTAGATTTTCATATTATCTAAACTTAACTTTAAAACTCATAATTACTACAAATAAATTCTTAAGACGTATTTTCTTAGTAACTAAGAATTCAACATTTTCATTTTTCCTTTTGTGTGAGTAATTGTTCATCATAAGAAAATATCATTAGTTTATCGGACCCTCATCAAGGACTATAGCTTTTGTCTCGCACTCAAACACTCTTGAACATGTATTAATTTATAAAGTTTTCTTGAATTTAATCAAAGTTCTTTTAAATGCTTATTAGCTTCATTTTTCGTACAAATAAAAATTATATTTCTAATTTTTAAATTCTTAATTTTATTTTTCTATTGGCTAAATGAATATGATATGACATAATACCCTCGGTAGATAGAGATTTAATTTCAATATTTTTCAAACATTAGAAAATTATTTTAAAATATATAAAAAAAAATACATTATTGGTTGTTATAGAAGCTCTAACACTACCTAGCATCTTTGTCATGACTTATTTGTAGTGGACAATTAGCACTACAATCGATGGAATAATTTCACTAAGGAACATGCCAATTGAGTTGAAGAGTAAGCAAAAAATAGTAGTGGGTTGACATAGGAACTAGTTGAGTAGAATCAAGCGGAGTTAATACCTGGACCGGATCGAGACCATAGCGAGCATAGTGACAAGGTAGATATGGGCATCTGACCCATTAGAAGGGTCATAATTGTAAAATTCCTAGGACTATCAGATAAGACCAGATATTTGGACTGATCGAACTGCACGTTGTAGTCCCAGAATGCCCTAGACTCAAATTTCTTATGGACCTTGCAATCTACCTCCATGTGGATCTAAGACTTTTAATCATAGTAGCAGTCCATCAATTTAAATCAGGCGTTAGGTTGGAGGACCCATGCGACATGGACTATGCCAATTCAAGTGTTGATCTGCTGGAATTACCCTTGGAAATGGGAGTTAATTAGTTTATTAATCTTTAAATATCCCTAACCCCACAATGTATAAGTTGGAAAAAAACCCTAAAAAATCATGTATATTTTTAGATATAAATAAGCACTAGAAGAAAAAAAGGTTAATTCAACCAATTTCTTAGTTTTAAAGAGGATAACAATCACAACATAAAAAAATCAACTTGTATAATGTATATCATAAAACTTTGTGTTTAGCCAAATATGAATAAATCTTCCTCTCAAAATGTGTAAATTAAGTTATATTATTATTATTATTATTATTAATTGATTCAATTCTATTTATTTTATTATATCCTTGGGGGACATATATGATCCATGTTCTTGTATTAAGTTGACTATAAACTATTTTAATTTTTTGGGTTTTATGTTAAACTTAGGTGTAGGATTTTTTTTTTTAAATACTTTTCTGGAATTCTATTAGATAGCTCATGGTAAACATTAGGTTAGGGGTTTGAGCCCTCCATGGGGTGGCATATTGACATCAAAGTTTAGATTAAATGCAGTATGATGGAGTGGGTCCCCTCTTAATGATTGACTAATCCTGCTCCTATTATGCCATTTGCACAATAATATGCTATGATTGATGTTGAGCCACCATCATGAGCTTCCAAAAGTATATAATATATCGACATATATAGATATATAAGTGGATCATTTCAATTCAATGTTGACAATGGAGGAACATCCATTTTTTTCTTTGTGCTTGTGTATGTTACAAGTTCATATCTTGTCAAGTACGTAACCAAGAAGCTAATGTTCAGTGATTGACACATCACAAGGATGTTTGATCAATTCGTTACATCTGCCACAATCCAACACATTTATTTGTCAATATCTCACAATGTTTCTGTGGTAGTACAAGATTGAAGAACCGTAGATACAACCAAATTTGTGCAATCATAAAATGTATATTCTCCCAGGAATGGACCAGTATGACCATTGGAAAAAAGTTGGAGATTGGATTTAAATAGTATTTCCGCAAGGGCTTTTGATTTATTTTAAAGTATGCTATGAGATCTCTTCGTATTGGTTAGAAATTAGGCCAAGTCGTTAGCATTGATGATTCTATGTTTATGTGTCGAGAAAGACAATACATGAAACAACATGAAATATTTATCTTTGGAGCAATTTGATGATGAATTTGTAGTATTATATTTAGTTTGATAATTATTTTTAGAATTTGGTTGTTAAATCTAGCAGGAATTTGGTGATAAATCTGACAAGAATTTTTAGTGATAAACCCTCGGAAAAAGAAAAAAACGTCTAATTATTATTATCTCTTAGGCTTCTTCCAACAAAAACTATGACTCTGTATTATCCTCCACGTCCACTCTTAAAAGACACTAAGTTACTAAACTCTATGTTTTACAATACAACAACCCATGGTCTTACATCTTTAAGCTTGGTAAGTAATTTCATTGAGTTCCAATATTCTAAAATACAACTTTATAGTCATGCGAGATGCAACTCCTCAAAGAAGAAGGTGACAAAAACAACTTGTAGACAAATTCAAACAATTTATTGGATAAAGAAGTGTATTCAATCTAAAAGCACCTATGAATTCCAACCCTTGATTTGATATTTGATATGATATGACAAGAGAACACAAACAAACCCTAGCAGAGAGAATGCAAAGGGTAATTGAACACCCAAACCCCTAGAAAAATAGAAAAGCATGAAAAAAATTGGAAATAAAGGGCACCATTTTTGCATGGGTGATGACATGCTTATCCATACATAGTATGCTTATGGTATTGAATGATCTTCATCCCATACATTGACTTGTAAAGACTTGTACACCCAGATGTTGGGGGATTTTCGCATGTAGGTCGATGCATTTCATTATAATTACCCTTAACCTTAGGGAACTCTTGGCGACATCTAGACACAAGTTTCTACCCATTTCACATTTATTGCTCGTTTTCCTGTGATTCTAACAATTCAAAGGCTTCAATATTGATACACTCCCCGCCACTCATAGGCATCAGAGATATGTTCTGAATAAAGGGGTCATACTAATTTTTGTCATTAGGAACTGGGTTTCAATTCGTTTATTGATTTTGTACTTAGGAAGGTTGTGCATCGATGGTTCAATTTGTGAGTAGCAAGATCTTGCAGAGCACTATGGTCTCATATGCTTTGCCGACTTCATTGACTTTAAGCCCATTTGATGTTAAAATGCAGAATGTTGATGCGGTAGATAAAGCAGAGCAACCTTCAAGATCAAAGAGAGCGAAATTTGCAGTGCCATGTCAATAGGTATTGACTTACCTAATCCACACCCCCTAACCAAAATAGTAGAAAGGAAAAAAGGGATAAAACACTATAATGGGGCTAAACTAATCCTTATTTTCGCGTAGGAAATATGAGATTTGGGTGATAAGTTGGATGTGTGATTTTCATAGTATATTCTGTTGTCGGGGTTTTGGTTCACTAGTGAGGTTGAATGACATGAGTTTCAAAGTGATATGAGTCACCCAAACTAAGCTTGGACTTTTTATTTCCTACCGAAATTGAAAGACATCTTATGTGAGAGACCAATGACATTTTTTTCATATTTAACAATATGGGCTTTTCTAGTATTTTAACACATCCCATTGCAATTCTATATATGTAGCTTATCGAATCATGAATGATTAGTTTTGAGTTAGTTTTTGATATTGAAATTTGTGTGTTAAAGATGTGAGGGCAACATTTTCTAAAACAAGGGTAATAACTGCAATGTAGCATAGTCCCTAACTCGCACTAATTAATTTATTCTTGCATTTTCATCTCTGCATATGCTTCTTCCGCATAGCCACCTCCGCACTATGTTACTCGAAATGAGAAACAAGAAACAACAACAAGACGAGAAATGAAGTTTGGAGGTTTCACATTCAAGAAACGAGGAGAGAGAAAGAAAAAAAGAAAATGTGAACAACTTAAAACAAAGCATTCTACTTATGCCAAGAGAGAGAAAGAAAAAAGGAAAATGTGAAAAACTTGAAATAAAGCATTCTACTTATGCCATGAGTTTCGCGGGCCCAAAATCAAAATTTAAAGCTCATAAGGTCATGGAAAGAATAGTTTGCAAACAATTTTTTCACACCACAGTACTACAACACTACATTTATGGACAAATTCCCAGTGCTTTATTCATATAGTAGAAACTTTAAAAAATAAGAGGACTCATCGCTTTTGTGCAGTATTTTCAATTTAGAATTTATATCGTTGGATTGACTTGCAAAAGAACATGAGAAGAGAGGGTCCATGCAATTCAAGCCCTTAAATTTTCAAATAAAGCTCCTTGGCCATTGCTTCCAAGCTCTTTATCATGAATGCTTTTATTTTTCAGAAGCTACTCCGATACATTTAAATCTTCATATTGACATTTTTTAAGATGAAGTCAAACAATCCTTTGATGAAGATATTTCAGTGGCTTGATAAGTTATGACATATATCTTGTTAAAAAGTTCATATATTGTGATATAGGAAAAATGACATGAATAGGCCTTGCAAAAATTTGGTTCCCTAGTACTGAAGATTTAGTTTTCTGGTCTAGTCTCAGTTTACAAAGGTCTCACTCTTAGGTTTCTTATAGCAATGTTGCCATTTCCATATATAAAAAAAAAAATGTTGATTCTAATGTGTTCAAAATCAAAATTACTAAATGTGCTAATACAAAATACATGTTCCTATTGCAGTAGTAAAATAACAAACTTTTGTGAATGTACATGTAGAATGAATTTTTGGTTAAGAACCTAGCGTTTTGCAAATTAAGAATCCTATTAAGATGCTTGAGGGTTTAGATGGGAAATTTGGGGCCCCTTGAACTACATGAGATATCTCTGCCATTGCCAATATTTTCTTCAAAGACGTGCATCGATCCAAAACGTTTATGCGGTTGGAAAACGTGCAATGATCCATTCTGAATGTTGTTGTCTCTGTTGTGTTATATTGACAACCAAAAGTCTGGGTTGGATGGTAGTCATGGAGCTGCTCTCATAAGGAAAACGACTGGTAGATGAGAGAGCATTTCTTCAGAAGAGGAACGAGGGTTTCGCTCGTTTTAGAATCGGCCAAAATCTCAGGCCCAACTCTAATATGAAAAATTTCTTTTGTTCTAATTTGAACTAGGAATCTAAGCGAAATTTCACCAAATTTAAAATGAAACTTCTAGTTTATCCATTGATTAAGCTACTCTATCGATGGCACGCCCTTCGATTTCGTTACAATGAAACCGATAATATGAATTGTAATTGTTCAGAGGCAAAATCTCTTCAGATTTCAAATGAATTTTTCAGTCAAAAGAATAAATTTTTGAAAGCCTATTAAGTTAATTAAAAAAAAAAAAAACAAACTTGTTGACAATGAAACCAATGATGTGAATGCTAAGTAGATGGAGCAAATCCGAGGCTGCGTTGAACTACAGCAACAACGCTGAACACGTTGATGGTTGGAGCGAGAAGTCTCACTGATTCAGTGAGGATAATCAAACGATATTTACAAAAATCGTGATATTTGAGTCTGCCTATCCAGAAACGGGTTCTTTGATTATCTTACCCAATTTTTACGAAGCTCGTTGGCTGGGGGCGTGAAGCTAACTCGGGTTCACTTCCTCCCCTCCTCTGCTCGAATCTGATATGATCTGCCTCTCTCCTCTGCTCGGATCTGATATGCGCCCTGGTTGCATCTAGGGAATCTGCTCTACTCTGCAGCCGAAATCTACCTCAAACCTTCCCTTACAGGCACTCATGATTCACAACAATTAGCTTGCATGCACGCACAGCTAGAAAATGAAACTAATTTGCAGGCAATGCGTTTTTACATGTAGTGAGTTTTTGGAGCGGGAGTTAACATTAGTTGGAGACAGTTGGGAACTGAAACCACAAAACGGAGGAGAAACGAAAACATTGCGCTGTAAGAAGCGATTCGTTTCTGAAAAAACGAGTTTTTCTCCGGAAAAAAACGAGTATTTCTCCCATAGAAACGAGAACGTGAATAGCGAACGTCGTTTTTCCTGTTGTGTCGTTTCTACTGCTTTTCGTGTGGTTACAGTCCTGTTTCTGGTTACACAGCCTCCGCATGGCTTTCTCCGCACAACGAAACTCTGCACTCTCGCACATGACATTGAATTGTCCTTTGCCTTGTGCGGAAAGGTTATGATGGAAGTGTGCAGGTTGAGATTCTTTCTCTGCACTACGAAACTCTGCATTCTCGCACATAACATTGAGTTGTCCTTTGCCTTCGCGGAAAGGTTAACATGATGGAAGGTGCAGGCTGAGGATTCCAAGGCAAGTTCCGTTGTGTGCTTATCCAAGTTTGAGGGTAGGCTTTCCACTACACTCTAGCGATGAAGCGTAGGAAGACGTTAGGTACCGTGCAAATTTATGTGCTGTGGCTTTCCTATTTTCGATAGTACGTTAAATCTAATTTAGCTGGTCCCAGTTTTTGTTAGATGTTATATATTGGCTGCTCTTTTGTTTACATGTTATTATATTCGGCGGTTTGGCGGCTCCCAGTGTAAGGGATTTAGTTTTTGTATTGATTTGCTATTAGTTTTTGGAGTGTTTTTAGTGTGATTTTTTGGATTTTCTAGTGCTAATCAGATGGAAAAATTGGGGTGAAATTTTGATTTGTGTTATTTAATTGGTTTTTTAATTGCAATACTTGCATTCAGCACCCCTGAAACTCCTAGAACACATTGATTGTGCAGGGATCCCATCAAGGTTGTGATTTCAAATAAATTGCTATTGGATTTTAGAGAAATTGACCGGAAAAACCCACCCGAAAAACTTTCAAAAAAGTCTACCAACTCAGTTTTTCTTTGATTAAATTTTTAAAAAACTATTCAAAGTTTACATTTAAATAAATTTAATTATTTAAATAAAATTTATATCTATTTTATCTCAAATATGATTGGTTGAAATGTCTCCCTCTTATTGTGTAATGATGGCAAGAAATGACTTTTGTGTACTCTATTATTAATTACTATGTACAATAAATAAAAATAATTTGACAAATAACATTATATATTAATTATTATGTACCATAAACACAAATGGTTTGTAATTGAAGTCAAAAAATTTCATTTTTTCATTGGTATAAAGTATTGAATAGACAATTTTTATGGGTTTTATTTTTTAATTTACAAAAAAATAATTTGAAAAAAAATGTAAAAATAGCATGTGCACAATTTGTACAACTCTCATTATATCAATCTATACTCTAATGACATGACATGTGTACTATAATATGAGCATTATATAAAAAAACTGTCATCATTCAATATTAAATGAATAATTATTAACTTGTT
>APFE031511676.1:116688-164128 GCA_000404065.3 Pinus taeda | reverse complement strand
GTTGAAGAAGGCTCTCTATGGGCTGAAGCAAGCACCCCAAGCATGGTATGAGAGGATCGACAACTACTTGATGAAGCTGGGATTCACTAGGAGTGAAGCCGATCCTAACCTTTACTTTAAGGTTGAAGATCATAAACCTCTCATACTCGTGTTGTATGTGGATGACCTCTTTCTAACAAATGCCGACCCTCTCATTAAATGTAAGAGGGAGTTGGCTTCTGAATTTGAAATGAAATACCTAGGACTGATGCACTATGTCCTAGGACTTGAAGTGTGGTAGAAGCCAAGGGAAAATTTCCTATCTCAAGGAAAATATGTGGTGAAGATATTGGAAAGATTTGGTATGGTGGACTGCAAGCCTGTAACTACCCTGATGGAGCTTGACTTCAAGAAGTTAAGTGGTAGTGTTGCTGGACCTGTTTTACAAAATGTTACTGAGTATCGATAACTCGTCGGAGCATTAATGTTCTTAGTGAACTCCCATCCAGATATATGCTTCGTAGTCAACCCATTGAGTCAACATATGGTTGAACCCTACCACATACATTGGATTGGTGCCAAGAATCTGTTGAGATATCTTCGTGGCACTATCACTTATGGGTTAAGATACACTGCCGGAGATGTGAGACTATTTGGATACACAGATACTGACTGGGTAGGCAATGTGGAGGACCGTAAGAGCACTTCCGGGTGTTGTTTCTCCTTGGGATCTGCTTCAATATCCTAGATGAGTAGGAAGCAAAAGTCAGTGGCCTTGAGCATCACCGAAGCAGAGCATATTGCTGCCAACATGGCCTCTTGTGAGGCAGTTTGGTTGTGAAAGCTCTTCAATGAGCTGTTTGGATTTACATTGGATACCACCATGATCCTTTGTGACGACCAGAGTGGGATTTCTTTGTCAGGGAATCTCGTATTTCATGATCACTCCAAGCATATTGATATCAGATACCACTATATTCGAGATATGGTGCAGCGGGGAACTATAAGGCTCCAACATATCGGTACAGATGAATAGGTCGCCGCCATTCTGACAAAACCCCTTGGGAAAGTAAAATTTCTGACTTTTCGAGAACAACTTGGAGTTGTTCAAAGACCCTCTGTTGAGGGTCATGTATGATGCATTGAACTCTGGGAGCTCCAGGGGGTGCAGGGTGCTTCTTGGAGCAGCATATGACCACAGGATGATTCACTATCCCCTGGTGGTATACATCTACACCCCGTGGCGACATTGTAGCAGGATTGATGTGTTCTCCTGTGAGGTTTGGATTGATGTGTTCTCCATGGCGGCCTGGATTCATGTGTTCTCCATGGCGATTATAGCAGGATTGATGTGTTCTCCTGTGAGGATAAGATTGAATAGTTCTCCTGTCGAGGTATCCTACCCATGCAGTCTGGGACTCATGGGAAGTACCTCTCATCTGATCAATGAGCAGGGAAATGAAGTTAGGGACCATAGTAGTACCGATGGACGCATCATTGTATCTACCATACTTCCTATGCTAGGATGACTTCCATTGATCTAGGATCAATGATACTGGTCTGGGACCAGTAATAGGATTTGTACCATACTATGACACTAACTTCGGGTCGGTTGAGACTAGTCTGGGACCAATAGTACATACTCTGAGATTGACTTCGTGCCAGTGCAGTACTGATCTGGGACCAGTGAGAGTGGTACATACTATGACATTGACTTCGGGTTGGTTGAGACTGGTCTGGGACTAGTGGTACACTCTCTGAGACTGCAATACTGGTTTGGGTTTAGTGGTAGGAGTGGTACTTACTATGAAGCTATCTTCGGGTCAGTTGAGACTGGTATGGGACCAGTGGTATGCACTCTGAGACTGACTTTGAGTTAGTGGAGGACGATACTAGTCTGGGACCAGTGGAGTTGTACTCGCTATGACACTAACCTTGGGTTGGTTGAGACTGGTCTGGGACCAGTGGTACATACTCTAAGATTGACTTTGAGTCAGTATGATACATCCTCGATCATTTCTTCTTCTTCATAATTCGGACAAAAGCAGAGTAGAACAAAACAAAGCAGAGTAGCGCATAACAGAGCAGAGCCGTACAGATTAGTACAGGGCAGAACAAGACAAAGCAGAACAGGAAGAATAGAGCAGAGCAGGGCAAGGATCAGGCTATACAGGGTAGTGCATATTATGGATGAACAGTAACGATTGATAGACATATTGCAGATGAAGTTCTCCCTAGTTGAGAGGGAGTGTTAAAATTGGCAACTAAGGCAAAAATTCATGTGGGTCATCTTATTCATGGCTGATAATATTTTTATTAGATTCCTCTCATCGAGAGGTGTAGGATTGATATAAATATCATTCGATTCCAATAAGTATTCATGGAGATATGAATTTATTTTGATTATGGAATTATTATCAAACCGACCTACAACTCATGTAGGCTCAGAAGCCCAACAATCGCATCTATTCAAACACCAACGTTGTGCATAAATACAGGACCTTTCCTCATTTGCACTCACTCATCTCATCACATCTCTCTCTCTCTCTACTACGCAGAAAAGAGTCTCTTCTCTACTGCACAAAAAAGGGTCTCTCCCTCACACATGTGAAGCCGGAAACTGCTGAAACTGAAGCTGCAACTGCAGAAGTAAAGTTTGACCTGCATGGACTAGAAGATCTCCTCATCTGAACTGCACTGTAGGTTCATTTGAACCTCCTCTGAAAGCCACAACTTTTGGTGGTGGAATCAAGCCGATCCAACGGTCGGTTTGTGAGATATCGTCTGCCCTAGTTTGATGATGAAGCCGCTAATGCTGATGCTGCTGATCTAGGGTTTGCTACTGCTGATGTGAATCAGATTTATTGTAATATTTCTCTCTGCTAAATTATTGAAGGTAAAAGAAGATTTAATCAAAGGGTTTCCCCACACATTATGGGGTTTGTCCCTAGCTAGCTGCCACATCTTGTGTCTCTTGTCTTGGCTTGTTTTCTATCGATCGTTTAATGTTCTATCTTCAATTTACTTTATGTACATGTGATTTCTAATCTGTGGAATATAATAAGAAAAATAAGTAAACTATTATAAGCATAGAGCATACTATAACTTAACAGTATGATAGGAAGGTATCCTAGCTTTAGTGGTGGCATCAACGCTCATGCTAGCTTTAGCAGAATTGGTATTGCAAGTCAATTATTTGATTCCTTTCATGTTGGTACCAAATGTGCATAATTATCTCCTAACTCACCAAGATATTGGTCAAAGTATGGATGTTCCTAGCATGAGTAGATACAACACACCTAATTGTACATAATTCACCTAAAGAGACTGTCCTCACAAAATTAATTTTAAGAGTTTTCATGACAGCTCGGTGAGGTTCGAAGACACGACTTGAAAAATCATAGGTGTTATGTAGAATCTATGACTACGGACATAAGTATCTTCCCTAGTCCTGGTGGAATGACCTACAACAACAGAAAGACAAAGGGACTAATGTTTTCCTTAAAGTGAATAGATAATGGGATGAAACCTACCTAGAATTTGTCATTTGCTTCTCTCCTTCCTTGGCCTGAATGCTCCAATTCTTTGATCACTATTATTAGAACCTTCACAGTCAGATAACACAAGCCAATGATCCACAAAATCTATGTAGAATCATCTAATCACTTTATTCAATAGATCAACATGGTATTGAAATATATGAAACCATAACCTCATATATAGGAAAACAAATAACTCTTTGCATTAATAGAAATGGAGTGAGTTACAACAAAAAATAGGTGTCGATCTTGTAGAAGAGCTCCTCCAAGTTGACTTATCCTTTCTTTGTCATAGGGTGTGCCTCTAATCACCATAATGCATGGAAATATATCTCTCACAACAACAACATAAGGTTAGAATCACTCTCCAAAAGCCAACCCCTTACCTATGGATGGCAGTAAATATATAGGTGAAGGAGTAGTTCATGTATTCTTATCCTTTTACCAATATTGGCTTGAGATCCACTCTTGATGGGCGGATGAGCTCAAGGGATAAGGTACAGAAACTCCAAGGTAGGATAGGATATGATTCGAGACTTTTATCTGAGGTAAATGGTTACAACAGATCCTTGAAGCTTCTGAAAGAGGAAGCTTTAGGATTATTTCTCTTTTTCCCGAATTTCTAAAATCAACGCACCCCCAAAAATGAACAACTTGCTGGTGATCAACCCAAGTGTAGAGTAGGGCAACCTGGTAGTCAACTCTGTCCAGTAAGAGGCCAGGGTGCATTGGTCCTTACAATGACAGAAACAAGGTGTTTTTAGGGAGAGACTTAGGGATTAGAATGATTCATGCTTAGGCTTTGTGCAAGGATGATGAAAAGGAGGTCAAATGATGTTTATTGACCCAGTTGAAGGCCTATTGACAAGATTTGTCAAAATGGCCTATAACAGATTCACCCCTAAAGCGCAAAATCAGAAATGATAGTTGATGACTGAACTGCTTTACTTTGTGACAAGTCGGGATCAAGAACAACCGGTGAGATCATCATCTATTATAATACATTTACATCATGACATATTTTCTGAGGGAGGCATACCCATACTCAACACATAAGCTAATAATTACATATAAAATGACCAAAAGACACGTCCAAAGATGATTGATGGTGGACCCATGACTGGATGAATTTCTTTATGATCATAGCCATCATACATTGTGATCTTGTATTACTCTTGAAATCATAACCCGGATGGATGAAACTAGATCTAGGGTCTTCTATCTTGTTCACACGACCAAACATTGTACGAGCCTAACCATGTGAATCAATGAGTTGAGGTTGAACATGGTAGACACCATCTGATTATCGACCAATGATGTAAGTCGTTAACAGATGTGAGAACCATTGGCGATGTTAATGGATCTCAAGGTTCTCTAGTACACTCCGTATGATGTGAATAAATGAGTTGATGTCAAACACCACACAAAATATTTCGGTAGAAGGCCAATGGTGTAAGCCTCTCACTAAGATCGAGGAAACTTGTCATTATTGTATGCAAGCACCAAGGTACCAAGGGGTGTTTATTAGTCAAATTCCTGGATAATGAGGTGATGTCGACATGAAGCGACCCGCCACAGGAGGGCCTTGATATATCCCCCATCAACGACATGAAATTGGTATCATGATTTGAGACAGAATGATCAAAATGATGTTGATACAGAACTTGATTAGGAAAGACAGACATGGAATGAAGACTGAAGAGTATTGTAGCAGATATTAACTGAATGCCTTCTCTTGAACACAATGATGACACTGAAATGGAGTTGGCGGCATTGACCCAAAACCAAAAGCAAAGGATTTGAAATGGTATGATAAACTAAAAGACAAGCAGATTTCGCAACCCAACAATCATGAAGATGAAGTGGAGGAGTGTCGTGTTCAAGAGCGACTTGCTTCCATTAAAAAATGGAGTGCCCTATTATCCCAATTTCCCCAACCATACTAGTCAATACTTCTTTATTTTTTAACAAGATTGAGGAGGATAATGTATGTTTGATTTGTTAGTTCATCCTTCAAATGAATCCCCTTAAGAATATTTAATGAACCCATAGAAAGAGTGGTTTGGTCGCGTCATGAACAACGAGTCCATCGTTATTTGATGTTTTAACGAGTCCAACAAAGGTATAACCTCAACATCTTTTTCATGTTTAAAGAGTTTGAAAAAGAGGTGGAAAATAAATTTACTCCAGATGTTTTTCTCCTAGATAGTCCCTTAGGTCTGAAAATACAGAAAATAATACCCAAGAGAACCTCTTAGCCATGTTCGACTAAGGTATTCATTTTTCATAGTTAGTCTATCTTAGTCCGGAAAAGGGTTAAACTTATACTGAGTAGATGTCTTTTCGTTTACTTTAATGAGTTCGAATACAAGTAATCAACAATCTTTTCATATTTTGGGAGTTTGAAAAGAGCTGAAAGAGGACTCCAAAGGGTTCCTTTTTGTAGGTTTACATAAAAGTACACTGCAGACAAAACTATCTTCCCTAGGCCTTGTGGACTAACCTGGAACAACAAAAAGATAAAGGGACTAATGTTGTCCTTAAACTAAATAGATAATAGAATGAACCCTACTTGTAATATGTTGTATGCTTCTCTCCTTCCTTGGCTTGAATGCTCCAATACCTCTAATCGTTATTATTAGAACCTGCACAGTCAAATAACACAAGCCAATGATCTACAAAATCTATGTAACATCATCTAATCACTTTATTCAATAGATCAACATGGTATTGAATATATGAAACCATATCATATATAGGAAAACAAAGAACTCTTTGCATTAATAGAAATGGAGTGAATTACAACCAAAAATAGGTGTCGATCTTGTAGAAGAGCTCCTCCAAGTTGACTTGTCCTTTTCTTATCACAAAGTTCACCTCTAATCACCCTAATGCATAGAAATATATCTCTCACAACAACAGCATAAGGGTAGAATCACTCTCCAAAAGCCAACCCCTTACCTATGGATGACAGTAAATATATAGGTGGATGAGGTAGTTCATGAATTCTTATCCTTTTACCAATTTGGGCTTGAGATCCACTTTTGATGGGAGGATGAGCTCAAGGGATAAGGCATGAAAAATCCAAGGTAGGATAGGATAGCATTCGAGACTTTTATCTAAAGTAAATGGTTACAACAGATCCTAGAAGCTTCTAGAAGAGGAAGCTTTAGGATTCTTTCTTTTTCCCAAATTTCTAGAATCTACGCACCCCCAACACTGAGCAACTTGATGGTGATTAGTGCAAGTGCAGAGTAGGAAAACATGGTTGTCAACTTTGTCCAGTAAGAGGGCAAAGTAAGTTGGTCCTTAAAATGACTGAAACAAGGTGTTTTCAAGAAGAAACACAGGGATTAGAATGGGTCATGCTTAGAGATTTGTGCAAGGAAGATAAAAACAAGGTCAAATGATGCTGATTTCTCCAGTTGAAGGCCTTTAGACCAGATGTGAAAAAATGGCCTATAATAGATTCCCCCCTATAACACAAAGTCAGAAATGATCGCTGATGATTGAAGTGCTTTACCTTGTGACAAGTCGGGATCAAGAACAACCAATAATATCATCATAAATTATAATACATTTACATCATGACATATTTTATGAGGGAGGCATACCCATACTCATCACATAAGCTAATCATTACAAGTACAATGAGAAAAATACACATCCATAGATGATTGATGGCGGACCCTTGACTAGATGAATGCATGTATGATCATAACCATCATACATTGTGATCTTGTATTACTCCTGAAATCGCAACCCAAATGTATGAAACTAGATCTGGGGTATTTTATCTTGTTCACGAGGCCAACCAATGTAGAAGCCTAACCATGTGAATCAATGAGTTGAGGTCGAACATGGTAGACACCATATGATTACTGGTCAATGATGTAAGTTGTTAAAAGACGCGAGAGAAACCACCGATGATGTTACTGGCTCTCAAGGTACTCTAGTGCAATCCATATGGTGTGAATAAATGAGTTGATGTCGAAGACCACACAAAATCTTTCGGTCAAAGGCTAATGATGTAAGCCTATTGCCAAGAGCGAGGAAAATTACCATTAAAGTATGAAAGCACCAAGGTACCCAGGGGTGTTTCTTAGTCAACTTCCTGGATAATGAGCTGATGTCGACGAGAAGCGACCCATCGCAGGAGGGCCTTGATGTATCCCCTATTAACAAAACGAAACAAGTAGCATGATTTGATACAAAATGATCATAATGATGTTGATACATAATTAGATCATAAAAGGTAGGCATGGAATGAAGGCTTAAGAGTATTGTAGCAGATATTAACTAAATGACTTCTCTTGAACACAATAGCGACACTGGAATGGATTTGGTAGCATTAACCCAAAACCAAAAGTGGAGGTTTTGAAATGGTATGATAAACTAAAAGACAAACATATTTCCCAACCCAACAGCCATGGAGATGAAGTGGAGGAGTGTCATGTTCAAGAGTGACTTGCTGCCGTTAACAAGTGGAGTACCATGTTTTCCCAGTTTCCCCAACCATACTGGTCAATACCTCTTTATTTTTTACCAAGGTTGAGGAGGAGAACATATGCTTGATTTGTAAGTTCATCCTTTAGACGAATCCCTCTAAGAATATTTAATGAACCCAGAGGAGTGGTTCAGTCCCATCATGAATAACGAGTCCATCATTGTTTGATGTTTTAACGAGTCCAGTGAAGGTATAACTTGACATATTTTTCATGTTTAGAGAGTTTGAAAAATAGGCGGAAAAGAAAAATTCATATGTTCCTTTTTGTAGATAGTCCCTTAGGTCTGAAAAGGTAGAAAATAATACCCAAGAGAACCTCTTATCCATGTTCAACTAAGGTATTCCTTTTTTGTAGTTTTTTTATTTCAGTCCTGAAAAGGGTTAAACTTATACTAAGTAGACGTATTTTCAATTACTTTAATGAGTTCGAAAAGGCAAGTACTCGGCAATCTTTTGATATTTTGGGAGTTTGAAAAGAGTTGAAAGAAGACTCCAAAGGGTTCCTTTTTCATAGGTTTACGAAGCCCAAAAAAGTTATAAAAGTGTGCTCCTTAGTCAAAATAATTTATTCAAAACATGACAAAATTCGTCAAACAATTGTCGACTTGCTCATAACATCATAAAAAGGATCAAAAATACTTGTTTCATGGTAAAAATGGGTTGTTACTAGGTCAAAACATTAAACATGAATAAATTAATGGAAGAAACAACCATAAATATTCAAAATGACTATTCATATTTGTCATTTTTCATTTACCTTCAACAGTGAGAGTTGAGTAGTTTTTTCCCTCAATCTTCTGTAGTTGTTTGTGCTCAATCTGGTGGATCATTTCAAGTTCCATCACTTCCAGGTAAGAGATAATTCCTTTCTCTTTCAATTCCTGGCCCCATTTTGTCATTTCATGCAAGTTTTAGGCATTTTTTAGGGCCCTAGGGTTCAAAAAACTCACCATAGGACCAACACAGGCCCAGATAGTCGAAAGGTGTGTTGCACCTAAGTGAGGGTATACTGCAGGAAGGGGTGCAATACACTGTCTCTCCTATTAGGGGTGCGTTAGGCGCAAATCCAAAATTTGTTTACCAGTTTTCCTTCAAAATTTTTGAGTTTTGTTGCATGGAAAGGATCCTAATGAGTCTCTTCTTGATGTTTCAGGTGTTCATTAACACAAAATGGCTTTTATCTGGAGAGATAGAGAACATGAAGAACAATATTTAAATGCAACTAATGATCCTACTACCATCTAGACACTGAAATACTATGGATTATTGAAATTATTTTGCCTTCCTGGTATGAGGAAGAAAATGGAATTACTTGCATATCATGTTCACGCATGGGCTGTGCAAGCACAAGCATTCATATTTGGGGAACATCTGTTCGAGATAATAGTAGAGGACATATATTTTCTGACTGGTATATCTAGAAGAGGTGCTACCATCTCTCTCCTAGGTTGGAGAAGGGGTGGAGAAACGGTGAAATATTATATCACTATACTACAGACCTCAATCCAAGCCAACTAGAGATGGAAAGACCAATAGAAAAGATGTAACCCATTTTCCCTTAAGAACAATCTTGTTCATCATTTCCATATTGGCGGGTAGCTCAACACTTCATGTAGCTAGCAGATCTTACATGTAGTACCATGTGGAGTGTTTGGAGCCAACAATCTTCAATTGGAGTGAGGGGGTGTTGGTCAATATGAAAGAACAATTGTCTAAAGCAAGAGAGGGAAAGTTGAAAAACTTTGAATATAGGTCCATCTTGGTCTCTTTTTCCCTAGAACGGATTCCATTACTGCAGCCTCAACATATTACAATCGATCCCATTGATCTGAGGGTACCATGGATGAGGAGGTGGATAGATCATATGTATCGACATGTAGGTTCGTCAACGATCAGTTTCTCACCAACCTTCTTTGGATGGCTATGTAGAGAGTTCATTACGTTCAATGATTATCCCTACGCAGGGATGGATTTATGGGACGACCCTAACCTTGTGCTTACTGAGGGCGAGAGATGGGATGTTATAGGTAAGATATTTCGACCATTTGAATTTTTGAAAGTTTTACAATATTTTTTTTGTTTTTTATGCTTCTAAGACTTAAACTATTGATTTGTACATGCAGATATTGGGTTTGTTCAGCCGATAGGTGCTTCATATCTCCTTCATGTAGGAGAACAACCACATGTAGTAGTAGAACCAGCATAGGTTGTTGTAGTAGGACGAGATGCGTTACAAGAGCTTAATGTAGCCGAGGTCCTAACAGAGGTGGAGCACCACATGGAGGGTTTGAAACACAAAATAGATGAGACTGTGATCGATCATATTCTAATGCAACTTCAACAACACATTATTGAAGTGCCTAGATGTATTGGTCGGTTACTGTGAAATATTTCTCGTGCAGTGGCTTGTTATCATGATCACTTTTGATTAGTCTACTTAGATATTTGCATGTATTTTTTTATATGGGTCATGTGGCCATATGTGTCTCGGGCACAAATTTTGCAAAACAAAACTTTATGTATATATCTATCTTCAGTGTTTCCGTATTCCTATTATGCTTTCAATGATGTGATATGTATTGAAATTTATTTACATTCATTGCAAATTTCTATATAAAACATTATTAGCAAGCGCATCTGTCAATGTGTTTAAATTTCTAGAAATGTTTTCATATTGTATGAAATCAAAATGTCTTTCTAGAAGGTGAACCCTCGAAAACATATGCACACTGGTAAGACTTATAATCAAATAAACATTAGAAATTTGTAGTACCACGAGATGTGAGTCAATTCTGATGACTAAACGACGGATACCATGTGAAATAGAATCAACCAGTGGCTTGGCCACTGTGCCATACTCAACGATGTCGGTAGTAGAACGACAAATACAAATCCCTTGTAGACTCACTAACTTGTCATTTGGAGCAAAGGTATTCCACACTGTAGAGGATAGGTTCTTAGTACTACTACTAACACCATAATCATAACCAAAATAGATTTAAGGGATGCCGACATCTGCAAACCAAACGTAAGAGGGATCAACATAAACCTTAGTAAACTCTAATGAGACACATCGAAAACACACTCAACACACCTATAGGCAATATGTATGCAGTGTTACTACGCATGAGATCAAACATAGTATTTCTTTAGGTACAGGCCATTCCTAGGTTGCATCAATGGAATTCTATCAAAATTGACTAAATCATAGGCCCCTTTTGCAAGAACACGCTTGAAAATATATGGACATGACCACATAGGTTGAAAATTTCCTGATCTTAACTTATCATATTCCTAGTCATATAAAAGAACAAGATATCCTTCTGAGAAGACATGAGACTTGGAAATTTTGTCGTATTGTGACTTGATACGTCTTTTATGAGCTTCATTTGTTATAGCGACATCGTGCCATGTCTCATCTAATCAGGTCATATGTAAAAGACGTTCCTCCTCTACAGATGGTAGGAAGAAGTTCAACAACTAGTTTTAGTGACGGAATCTCACATTCGATTGGAAGGATTGCTTCCAGACCATAAACCAACTAAAAGGGTGTAAAGCCGATGGTAGTCCTCATTGAGGTTCAGTATACCCACAAGGTAGCATAAAGGAGAAAATTCGAGTCTGAATTATGGACCCCTACCATATGTTGAAGCATAGTTTTGAGAAATTTATTGATAGCCTCAACTTGTCCATTAGCTTGAGGATAGTAGTGAGTGAAACTTTCATGGGAAAGTCCCAGCTTAGCAGTTATTTTGGTCATAATATGATTCTGGAAATGCTTTTTGTGATTCGTAACTATGGCTTGTGGAACACGAAACTGTGCGATAACGTGATTGAAAAAGAAGTATGCAACAGTTTTGTTAGTGTTATTAAATGTAGGCATCGCCTTGACCCATTTATTAAAATAATATACTACAACAATTATATAACCATGCCATCGACTGAGTGAGGGTTACATGTCATTAAGTCGACACCCCATTTTACAAAAGGTTCGATGACGGTAACAGGATACAATGGAGCCGACAGAGCACGTGCCTTACAATCATAAATTTGGCATGCATGACACTTCTGTATCACGAGAATAGAGTCTTGAAAAATGGTAGACCAAAAGTAACCAGTGCGTAAGATCTCATGTTCAGTAGCGTAACTAGATAAATGACCGCCACATGCCCTTAAGTGGTGCTCATTAAGGACTTTCTTGGCCTCCTGATGTGTGAGGCACCTTTGTAAAATTGTATCAATACCGCGTCGATAAAGAGTGTTAGTAATGATGATATAATTCTTGGCTTGGTATCGAATACGTTGCTGCTCAGAGTGAGAGGTATCAGACCAGAAAGTCTGGGTTTGGAGATAAATCAGAATATCTCCATACTATAGGTTAGATGATGAAATAAAAAAAAATGACTCGTTAGGGATAGAATCATCAGATGTCGATTCGGAATTAGGGGAAGGAAGGTCACACATAAGTTCAACGAAAACCAATGATTTATTTGACTTGGATTTGATGAATTCCAAGTCAAACTCTTGCAAGATGATGATCCATTTAGATTATTTCCCTCCCAACAATTGACGTGACATAATGTAAATCATAGGGTTGCAATATGAAACAACCGTAGTTTTCTGGAGCAAGATGTAATGGAGGAACATTTGAACGACTTGAACAACCGCAAAATCCAACTTTTCTATGTGGGTATACCTGATCTCAGTATCATTGAGATTCTGACTCAGATAATATATGGGGCATTCTATCCCTACATCATATTCTTGGACCAAAACCATTGTTATAGTATAAATGGCAACAACGAGATAGATGATATAGTTTTGCTAGTAATCAAGGGGATATAAGAGAGATGCCCAAACCAATACATCTTTTAGGGCATCAAACACTTTCTAAGTTGCATTATCCCAATGGAAGATAACACCTTTCTTAAATAGGCAAGTGAAACCTTTGGTCAAATCAGCGTAATTAGGGATGAAACTTCGCAGGAATTTAGCTTTCCCTTGAAGTCATTGAAGCTTAACGAGTGAAGAAGGTGTAGGTGAGTCGATGATTGTTTGTACTTTTAGAGGATTGATACGAATTCCATGTTTTGAAATAAAAAAACTGAGAATTCAACCAGAACTAATGCGGAACACACATTTGTGTGGATTCAGTCGAATATTATAGTGCCTATATCGTAAGAAAATGGCCCTAAGATGCATCGGTGATCAACTCGATACTTAGAATGAGTAGGGAGATTGTCCAAATAAGGCTGCATGATGTGTTTAATATCATGAAAAGCGTTATCCATTGCCCATTGAAACATGGCCCTAACATTCTTCAAACCAAATGAGAGTTTCTAGTAGGAAAATGTATGCCAGAGATAGATAAATGCATCTTAGGTTGATCTGCTGAGAGAAGGTTGATTTGATTATATCTAGAGAAACCATCCATAAACGAATAGATTTCACAACCGACACATTCATCAAAAATCTGGTCAATGAACGAGGTTGGGTAATTGTCCTTTGGACAAGCACGATTCACATCTCCATAATCGACACATACACGGATTTTCCCTTGTTTCTTCATGACAAGGGCAATATTTGACACCTAATTGGTCAAAGGAACGAGGTAGATGAAACCACCATGAAGGAGTTTTTCAACTTCACTCTTGATCATGAATACCTTCTTTGGATGGATGGACAGAGGCGCTGTTAGACTGGTTTAGCATCAAGATATGTTTTAATCTCATGCACTAATATATTTGGGTCGATACCTAGAATTTCCCCATAGGTCCAGGCAAAAACATCAAAAAACTCCTAAAATAGGGCTTTATAGGTCTCAATCACGGATGGAGAGGAAGACACATCAATGTGTAGATTTTCGACAATACCTAGTTTAACATAGATATTAAGAGGTATCGTCTCTTCGATTTTCGAGATATTCTTTTTGAATCGACTTCATGGATAGAAATGTAATTAGTAAAAGACTCGAAGGCATTGGGTAGATACACATCATTGAGATTATCCTCAATGGAATCTGGTAAGGAGGAACGATGGTGATTATCATCCCACGACACATTGTTTGGCATCATGATCTCCATGATTTCTCATTGCTAGAGAATATACGAGAGAATGGATGAGAAGACGTGCCATAATCCAATGATAGATCGATCCAATTGATCGAAGAGAAGATGTGAGTCACACAAGCTAAATAGATATCTTCATAATCAAGTTCAATGGGGCTAAGCGACATTTGGTCGCAAGAGAAGATGATCTGTTGAGAAGACGAGGAGGAGGAAGAAAAAAGGTTCCCATGAGCGATGAATCCCTTAGCAGTCCAACCTCGAGATGCTGATAAGAATGTAGAGTTTCCCCTACAAGTGGGACACTTCTAGTAACATGAGAATCAGAGGCTAAAAAGCTGAGTTGGTCAATGGCCACAATCCCACCCTTCTGAGGATAGGCGATCCTATGGAAATAAGTCGAAACAACTACAACCATGGCGTAAACCCATGTGCAGCCCAATAGAATATTATAATCATGAGGTCCGTCAATAAATTCCACTTCTATGGATACCATTTTCCCCCTAATTATACTTGTAAGGAATTTAGAATACCACAAGGCTTATATGTTGTCCCATCAAAAGCTTTCAATGTGGTAGGTGACTGACTTAGTTGAAGTGAACCAATTTCTTTCCAACAAGACATAGACATGATGCAGGCCAAGGCTTCCTCATCCAAAATCGAATGATGAATGTTCTTACCACAGATGATGACCTGAATGATAAAGGCCAATTAAGCTGGAAGGCGAGGGGTATGGTTTTCATGACTGAAAACAACTAATTTGGAATTCAAAGGATCCACACATCCAATAGCCGAAAGCAAAGCCTTTTTCTGGGTGGGGCAGTTTTGCAACACCTCGAGGATCAACATAGCTGATGGAGACTAAGCCAAGTCTTCAACTAATTTTGAGAAGCCCTAGCACAAGGGTTGAAAGCAGACTTATGAATAACGCCCTTCAGAGATTTATACTCAACTTTGTAGGAATCATGGGAAGAGAAGGATCAGATGGAGGTGAAGCCGAACTGGCAGGTTGATCGGGAACCTGACCATTCAGGGGGTTCACATTACCATAGTCCTTGTTTTAAGTAGCCACCAAAACATGAAATTTATGCTTTATGGAGGAGAGCCTTAAAACCATGTTAGAGGAAGATGGGTGCCGAGCTACCATATGGGTCTCCTGATTGGAAAATGGGATGGTCAACACAACGAGAGAAGTGGAGGATTTCATAAACTAATTCACTTATGCACAATGAGGATAGTCACAAGTAAAGTGCTCCTCATTGCAAATCGAGCATGGGTAGTGAGGCTTTCTCTTCTCATCAAAGGACTGATTTGTTTATTTATCTTATGGTGAAGAATATTTCTTCTTTTCACCTTTTCCTTTCTTCTTGCTTCCTAGTTGCTATTGATATTTTCCTTTATCAGATGAAACAAAATTTATCTCGAAAGAAGAAGTTGTAGGTGGATTTCATAAAGAGTTTTGGTCAGAAGTAGTGAGAGAAGCATCATATGGTTTTCTCATTGTCTGTGAACTAGCAGAACCAATGATGCCCTTAGCAACATGTGATTATTTACCAGGAGTGGGAGGAACAATGTTTGAAGGTCTTAGAGCATCTGGTATATTTTCATAGAGTGTGCGAGATTGGGTATAGATGAGGTCCAAATACTGAGCACCAGGAACTACTTGCTCTTTAGTCACACTCCTCCTTTAGCTACATCCTTTGTGATAGATGACAACAGGGATTTAATGAACCATTCCGCTAACAATTTATTTGAATCATAGGTCTTAACCAACCAATGACGATGTTTCCACTCATGAATGTGATCTAAAATGTGAGTGGCTTTAGTTTATTTAATGTTGGTCGAAAGTTTCGTTTGAGTTTCATATCGAATGGGTAACTGGAAATGTGTAAGGAAGGTGGTATCTAATAATAATGAAAAAAATCTCTAGGTAACTCAATGTACCATTTAGCTACGGTACCTATAAGAGTACATTGGAAAAGACATAATCGTATGGAATCATCATTAAGGGAGTTCGAAGAACACCAAAAATGATACGTCATGACATGGGTCAGCGGGTCTTCTCCAGGATTCCCATTGAATTTTGGGATATCAGAAGGAAATATGGTAGTTATTATCGGCCACCAAGGCGAATGAGCGATGGGATCGTTGGTAAGCTGAGTCAAATCTGGCAATTTGAGGGTCGCCACAAAAGGTAACTATCGGTTAAAATCCAGTAGTCCAAGATAGCCTGGATAAGAAGGAATAGACTGAGAAACAGGTACTTGTGTTCTCGGATAAGGAGGGTTATGATATAAGAACCTGGGCACCAAAAATATGGAGGATTCCAGTAACCATCATACGCTTAAACTTGTTGACTGACTCCAGGATAACCCTGCAAAGGCTGGAATGGTTGGCTTTGGATATGTTGGTCTTGAAAAGGCACTCGAGGAACACCTTGATAAGGTCTATGTTGTTTCCCTATGGGATTTTGTATCATCCCGACATAAGGTGGGTTCAATTGGGATTCTGTCATGCTATACACATTTTTTCCTTATGGAATTTGACTACCTTTCCCAAGTGGTTGAGACTGTAAGGTACCTTGTAAAGGTTGGGTAAGTGGAACCTGAGGGGTACCAGATACTGATGAAATAGGTTGAGATGCAACGAAAACTTGTAAAGGTTGACTTACACATATTTGAACTTGTTGAGGTACAAATTTATGGGTAGGAATTTGAGATGAAGATGACACAGGTTGAGGATTCAACAATTGGTCCCAAAATGCAGTAGGTTGGATGGGAAAAGTAGGTTTCCAAACACTGGAAACCATCCTATGATAAGGAGGATTATAATAAGGTTGATTACCAATTTTAGGTATACCAACAACATGTTGTCCCCCTCCCATAGGAGGAGGGGATGATGGAGGAAATTGTAACCCAAATGGAGGGCACCCAACATAAGGAGAGTTAGGTTGTTGAAGATAACCTTTCCCACTAACATAAGGGTCAGCCTATTGTTCAATTGTAGGTGTGGGTGGAAGAGAAGGAGCGGGATTAGTAGCATTCATAAGAGAAGTACTCGATGGAATTCCCAAAATGGATGACATGGGAGAGGTCCAAGGATTGGAAGTTGCACCAGAGAAGGTACTAGATAAAGACTGATAACCAAGTGGGATGGATGGGCCACCATATAGATGTGCCTCTGGTGATGTAGCAAACATAGATGAGGAATCAACATTTAATGTCTCAACCATAATGGTGGACACAGGTTGGGAGGTCAAATCAGATCCAGTCATGGTTAAAAATCCCAATGAATATTTACATGAGAAATCCATGGGTGAGTCAAAAGAATCAAGTAAAGGAGTTTGGACTCGAATCTAAAGAGGAGGAATAGAATCAGTTTGATAAAAATGGAGTCCACTCCAATGAACAGGAGTAGAGGGATGAGCCTCCTCTTGCGGGATCTCTTCAATACTCACAAGTCTATATGGAAGAGGTTCATTGTCGGGGCCAAGATATATGGTTGGAGGTTTTTTCTGAGACAAAGAAAGAGAAGGGGAGGGACTTGAAGTAACAAGTGAAGATGGTTTAGGCTCCTCAGGTTCAACAACCTCAGGAAGTAAAGTATCTGACTTAGGAAATTCAAGTTCAATAACCTTAGGAAATAAGGTTTCAGGGACTTATGTTTCAATTGTGTCAGATTCACCAACAAGAGTAGAGGTGATCTTGGGCTCAGTACTCAAAGGGAAAGTAGATTCTAGTTGATTAGATTTAGGAGGAGGACCAGAAGTAGTTCCCAAATTTATCAATTCAGTAGTTTGTGTCTTCTTATGATTATGATGATGACCAAGAGTAGCCTCTAGTGGAAGAGGAGGCTTAATTTGCATTCTACGTGAATGATAGAGTGGGGGATTTTGTTCTTCCACATTGGATAACAAATTTTAGAAATTAACACAAAAATAAATCAAAATGAGGGTAATCTAGGCATAAAGGATTACCAAGCAACCGTGAACTGCAATATACACCTTGACGAACCAAGGACTTGACATATGTACAGGTAATATCCCTAAATGTTGTGTTCGGTGTATCACAATACACAAGGTGACCGACTTGATTACTTATGGCGAGGATAACAACTGATATGGGACTTCCAAAATATACTTGACAGTACGTGGAAGTGAAATCCATAGTAGTGTTGTCTAATGTGTAACCGTTCGATGAGAGCATTCCCATATACTTTAAGTGCGTGAAACATCATCCAATATACCCAAAGGTACGTGGAGAATGATCCTATATACTCACATACGTGGAACGAAATTTCATCCTCGGGATATAATGTTGGAAAACAACAATAGCTCCTTCGTTTAACAATGTCAGAACATGTCACTGGCCTAGACCTCTAAATGTTTGCATTAATGTTACAAATGCTCCTTAGGTTGATTCAATAAGTTTAATGTTCATCTTCAATTAAGTTTCAATTTTGGGGCTCACTGCTGTTGGCTTGAGGGGGCCTGACCCAGGTTTGGAGTTATTTAGCCAAACAAATCCCTACACTACTAGCCCTTTCGGCATCAGCCCGCAGAGCTCGGACTGAAATCTCATCAGAAGTAGTATGGGGCAATGCTGGAACCAAGTTTCCACACCCTTGAGATGTCTAAGGTGTCGATTTAGTCCAACTATGCCTATCTTCACATAGGTTACTTCGCACACTGTTCTAACCTTCAATACCCTCACGATCTGTTATAATTGCCTTCCATGCAGTCCTAACCAGGGGCTGAGATGCTTTCGCACTGCTATGGAAACGAACTGAACTATTTCCCCAATCTACACCGCGAATCTTACTTATCTTCTTACAAATGTTAGTCAACTTCACGTAAACAGATATTATATCTTGTATTCACTTAATCAATACAACCATATATATTCGCGCATCATATAAACAATAGAAGTGCAATTTATACCCAATATATTCAATGCATAAAATAGGAAATAAATACATAGAATATATACGAAACTTCTCTTTATTAATACTTCCAATTGTTACAGACTTAACTCCCCTGCGCACGCAGCTGTAGGGGTCAGCGCACTCAGCTGTGGACTACTAGGCCTCTACGCACTCAGTTGTAGAGCCTTTTCCTACTCTACGACCCAAAATTAGGCTTTACACTTTAGATATGACTCAACTCTTCATCCTTAGATCTGTTATCGATTGATCTTTTAACTACTTAGAGCCTTGCTTAGTTTATACAATCCCATGGTCAGCGGACCATGGGTAGATCTCTACAGTTGACATTACATTAAAAATTTGAGGGCAGCCAACCCTATGACTCTTTTACAAACTACGCACTTCACGCCCACAAAATGTGGAGTCTTTACATCGGGGTTACAACTTTTGACCAAAATCTAGGCTCTAAGCCCAAAAAATTCCCTTGGGGGATCCCGTGCCCAATAGGCCCCCAACAAAAACATCATGAATCGCCCTTGAGTCACTTTGTTGGTGCAGAGATCTTTGTGTGAAGGCCTCCCAATTCTGCCTGAATTGTTGCAAGATCGGCAACGCATTGAGCGGCTACCTGCTGCACTTCCTGGACGTGTTGTTCAGAGACCACTGTAGCTAAACTGCTTCCTTGAACTTGTTCCTGTGTTCCTTGCATTTGTGTCAGATTTGCTTCAATATAGGCTGTAATGATATACACCTCATCAATCCATGACTGTATGCGCACCTTCAAAACTGTTTCCTTATATCAAGCAGCATCCACCTGCTCCTTGAGCGCTTTTGCTTGCTGCATCCGTGTGAGCCTCTGTGTAAGGCAACCGTCTGCGCGGTCCCTTTTACTTCATCATATTTTTGTTGTAGCTCCCGCACCTTTGTTTCTAGGCATTGTATGTTTTGGTCCTCCTGCAGAGTGCTGAGCACCTCGAATGACTCCTCGAACAACTTTGTGTAGTCTTTCACTACATTTTTGACCTCTACTATTGCTGCTGTAATCACGCTGGTGCGTTGTTCCTTAACCTCTAGTAGATTTGAAGGTTGTGCCTTCAATTTTAGTTCAGCTATATGAAGGTTAAGCTCCAGCTAAACCTTAGCCATCTCTTCCTTTGCCTTGCACACCGTTGCTGCTAGTTTCCAGATGCGCGCCTATGTTAGTTCCTCTGCTTGGATGGCTAGCTTCGAGACCATCTGGCAGGCTTCTTCGACCACCTGCACTAGCTGTTGGTTCTATGCCACTACCTCATTGTGCTACAAGCTCAAATTTTTAATGTTGATGCGCTGCTCGCTCATGACCTGGCGCGCGCGATCCTCCCTGGTTCGCAGTTCTACAGTAACTCCGTCTTGCAAAATGTAGAGCGTCTCTCGAGGCAGCGAAACCATATTTATCCCGATCCCCTTCAGTCCACTGACCATAGGCCTATCAGCCTCATTTTCTGTAATGAGTGCTCCCTCTGGCAGCACTATAGTGTTGGTCATTCTCGCGCGTAGCATTTCCTCAGCTGTGGACATGCCTACTGCGAGGCTGGTTGATAGAGTGCTAGCCTATGGAGTGTGCACCTGTAACTCTTGTATCTGTGCCTGGAGGTTCTCCGTGGTAATGTTCCTTACCATCTCCCCAATGTCATGTAGATCCCCCTCACTGAGGGTGATCGGGTCAAAATAAGTTTTCGAGGCCTTCGACTTCTTCTGCGGCCCTACCTGCTCTCCTGGGAGTTTTCGTTTCAGTTGTGTGGATGTTGTTTGAAGGTCTACGCCACCTTGCTCTATATCTATTTCCTGTTCAGGCAAAGGCAACTTCTGGCCTTCGTGCTCCTCCTCTGCTGCCTTATGTTGCTCTTCCACCTCCTTCGCAACGTCACACGCCTCCTAGGCCGTGGCTACTACTGCTTCGTTCCTTCGCTTCTTTGCCAGCTATGCCATCCACAGTTTTGCCTCATACTTTTTCCTCTGCACAACGGACTTCTCTGCTTCCACCGCAGAGCTGGCTGGAGCATGCCACTCTGGTGGCCATGACTCAAGGACTACGAATATGACATCGTATGTCGCCAAATAAGGGAGCTCATGCCAAGTCTTTGCTGGGTCCTTCCTCGCCCTGTTGTACACATTGTGGAAATCTGCCTTGAACTTCGTGAAGCTTTGCAGACTGTTATAGACCATGAGCGATAATCGCGGCTTGCGATTAATCCCCATTCTGATGTTCATCTCCATGAGCACCCAAAATATCTTACAATCCCTGATTCTCTATGCATCTCTAGTTGCCCACAGTGAAGCGTACTTCGCTACCTCCAGAAGGTCCTGCGCGATCACCGAGAACTGGCTGCCCTCAGACAATTCTCATGCCACCAGTACTATAGACAATAATAGCCACGCATAATGAAAAGTCTTCCCCTACTCCTATGCCTCGCGACAGTTCTCAAGGAACTTGCCACATAAGTAGTTCGCCTAGTTAAACTGGACCCCTTCTGCACATTACACGGCAAGTGCAATCATCTGTGTGGGCACCTCATCCGCATAACCTTTCCGACCAATATCTGTGTCACGACTTTAACCGCAACGTTGTTGATGCGGGAAATCACGTATCCTCTCTTCTTCTTCTCCGGCTTGAACTTCTTCTTCATGGCCTCCGCGATGGCCAAATCATCACTTTTACCCTCCGAGATGTTCGTTGGTTCCTCCCCTTTGTAAGGGAGCCGGGTAATTATGTGAATTAAGTGGTTCATGATGGGGATGGGCTCCTCCAACCACACGCACCCATCATGCACTAGGCAGAGTAGCTGCCTGATGATGAAAGTAGTCACTGGGGCGTGATGATAATGTGGCATCCAGAGCAGGTTTAACAATCTTGCCTTTTCTACACCTCTCATCCACTTACACAGCTCCAACTCTATAACTCCCGTCGACGTGTCTTTCTTCTAGCACATCAACTACACGGTTGCCAAATGTGGGAACTTCTCGTGGTCTGCGAGATCCCAGTCTTCAAATTTTAGTACAGGCACTCGCCCTAAGTGCGCTTCATAAAAAATGATGTCGTTAGGGAGCAGCGAAGTCTACAAAGATCTTTTGCTCTCATCTATGTCTTTGGGTACCTTTGCTTTACCCTTCTGCAGAGGAACATATGCGGGCAGCCTGGTAAGAGGGTCCGCACCCCGTGTGTCAAATTCCATTTCTACATCCTCCTCCTCCTCTACCAGGATTTCTTCAAATTTTTCCTCCTCACCAGCCTCCAAATTAATAGCCTTCCCCTTTTCTTCCATGGTAAGCTTAGTCATTAACAGGTTTCTTAGGGATACGCGCATTGGTACCATAGCATGCTTGTCTTTCTTGGGTCTCAGCATGCGCGGCTATTTAGGGATTTTTGCGACTATCCCGCACTTTCTGGGACTTCTACTTCCATTATGGCCTGTGCAGCTTCCTTAGTGGTCATTGCTATGATATCCATGGCGTCCTCAGGCACTGCCATAGTGCTATTCCACAATTCTCTTAACGGCTCGGGTAAATGCTCAAACAACAAATTCGCCTTCAGAAGATCGAACAGATCTGGGTTCATGAATGTCTACACCCGCAACAATTCAGTCCTCAAAATGCCAAGTTTTGTTTGCTGGACACCCCTTTGTAATTTATCGGGCCTTTTGAATTGAATTCGACCGTTCTCCCCACATTCGGTCCATTAATGCTCACTTGGCGGCAGATTTTCAAGCATATAGCCCATAAATTTCACCTTAAATGCCTGTCTCCCACTCCATTTGGTCTCAAACCAAGCATCGCATCGTGAATAGTGACTGTAACGGTCACTTTCCAGCCGACCCGCACGGCAGCACAGCTACCCTTGTACTGTTGCGGACCCTGTGGCACTTCGCTACTACATGTAGACCTGACATCGCGCAGCTCCTGGGTAGAGTAGTTTATAGTTCCGCACCTCCTTTCAGTTGTATGGAGCACTAAGACTATGCTTTGTTGGCTAGTCAGATGGCCAGGTCACCTGTGTACGTCTTCAAATGACTGCCATTGACTTTTCCTAGGAAGAGTTCTCCATTTAACTTTACCAACTGCATCACGTCACCATTTGTGATCTCCTTAATAACATATGGTCCTAGCCAATGGATTCTGAGCTTCCTTGGGAGCTGATCAAACTTACTATCATACAATAATACCAAATCATTCGCCTTGAAGGTGCGTAACTTAATATGTCGATTGTGCCAAGCCTTTTTGCGCTGCTTTTGGACCTATTGGTGAAAAGCGGCCAAAAATTGTTTTTCTTCGAGCTCCTCCAACTACATGAGCCTCTCCTCCAGGTCTCCACGGTCTGTCATACCTGTTAGTGCTGCTATGCACAGACTAGGCATGATGTATTCCATAGGCATTACAACTTCCACTCCACAGACAAGCCTAAAAGGTTTCTGTCCCATCAGTTTCTTGCATATCGTCCTATAAGCCCATAATACTATAGGTACGTGCAAGTCCCAATCACTTCGCTGCACGTCACATACCTTGTTTAGCGTGTCGCACACCTTGGTGAATGCTTCTGTGTGGATAAACTTCTTCACAATTGTTATTCCTACATAATGTTTCCCCAACATTAAGAGCCATTTTCACATTTTCACCCCCAACACATGCTTATTAATCATATACTTCAGCGCGGAGTTCATGTGCATCCGCATAGGTTGTTTTCCATATGCCTGCACCCACTTGGCCAGATGCACACGCGGACTTTCCCCTCCATTGTATTTGTCTGTCAATTGCACTCCAGGATTCCCAAATTGTGTGTGCATCATCCTTCTACATTCGCACCAATCGTCAAAGCTTACTTTGTGCGTACCCCACTACGTCGCAAGTGTAGCGTGCAGTACCTAGTCCAAGGCCTAGAAGTGTTGCTTTTCCAGCACCTCTCTTTCAAATTTATTCAAGAAGGCATCTATCTCACTTAGGCCATCATAAGTAGGTAGGTATATTACTTCTATCGGTACGTAGCACAATGACCTTTTCATCATATTACAATTTAGTGTAGTTACCTCATGTAATCGATTTTGCCATCACTCTGTCTCCTCATCTAAATCCAATGTACAGGAGCTTTCACGCTCCCATGCAATCTACCCATCTGTGGTGGGATTCATCCAGTCCTGGTTTCGTGTTGTTATCTTATAGATGCAGTCCAAATCATCATCACTTTCATAGTCGCGCACCGGCTCCGTATAGCGCAATTCTTCAGTAGGGTCTAGGGGTATAATTACACGTAGTGACTTCTTTTAAAAAATCATTTTTTTCTCTTTTTTCAGATTAATCACCCCATTCATGTCACTGGCCCAATCAATTCCTAAGAGCACGAGGTAGGGATTGCTTTCATCAACAATCTCTATCACTTCAAAGTTTGCTAGTGCGCTCGCTCCCTCAATGTCCATGGTTATTCCCTGCAATCGCCCCATGGGTATTTTTTTCTATTGGTTCACCATTCGCAGTTGAATAGGGGACCACTGCAGTGTAAGTCTCCCCATTCACTCCCATGTCTGCTTCGGTAGAAAATTTGCATCCGATCCTAAATCCAGGATAACTTGATCCATCTCATATTCGTCGACCTGCGCAGTTAGTCTCATTTCTCTTCCCGTTCTTGTCTTGTTTCTTTCGATCTTCTTGACTACGCATGGTTCTCCTGGTGTGGTCCCAGTGCATCTATTAATGAGTTCTTGTAACCATTTTACAACTTTACTATTGTGCAGTAATTTCATACATGTTTCCATGAACGTTGTGAACATGGATGGGTCCATCTTCGACTTCAGTATATCTTTGCTTCCTGAAGTGGAGGCATCAGTGAAGCTCTTCTTAGCTTCCATGAAGGTTTCCCAAGCGTGCTCCAAATCAAACTCTGCTTCTTTCGCCGGAGCTTTGCGAACCCAAGTACTATCTTCTAGTTGTTTTCCTTTGTCTTCTCTCGTCGCGATTCCACTTTGGAGCACAATTTTCAAATTTGGATCTTCCTCGCGTGGCTCAAACCTCATCATCTGCAGGTTCTAAGTCAGGGGAGGCAGTAGCTCTCCTTTGTCACGTATCCTAGCTATTTATGTAGGACAATATTCTGTCTCATGATCAAACAAGTTGCAATACAAACACGAAGGGCGTGTTTGGTTCATACAATCACGGGCATAATGCCCTAGCCCTCTGCAATTGTAGCATATCAATTGTCCGCGACCTCTTCCAGGTCCTCCTCCACCTCGGTCTCGTCCACGCCCCTGAAATCCTGTTCGCGCCATTCCTGCATTTTGATCATGGGGCCGCATTTCGGCTTGAACTCTGTAGGTGGGAGTTCTATCCATCATTAACTCATAGCTTCTACAAGTGCGCTCATCGTGTCCCACTAACCTACAAAAGTTGCAGAACAACTGTTGCGACTTTTGCGTATACTTCTGTAATAAGTGACAATTGTCTGTGGCATGTTTTCTTGCTATTTGACAAATCGTGCACCACAAAGCAGATGTCGCGCTAGGTCTTTCTTGCACTTCTGGTCTTAAGGGCATCAGTCCTCCTCTTGCAAGGTAATTTGTGAAAACTGAGCAGTGGTCCTGGTCGTGACCCTGAGCCTTGCATTTTATGCTTCACACTTCTTCACGCACTTTTGGTGGAGCTGTCCTGTCTTGTATCAGACTTTGCATCTCAAGGCATAAATTCTTCAGCAATCTACACCACGAATCTTACTTATCTTTTTACAGATGCTAGTCAACTCTGCGTAAATAGATATTATATCTTGTATTCACTTAATCAATACAATCATATATATTCACGCATCATATAAACAATAGACGTGCAATTTATACCCAATATATTCAATGCATAAAACAGAAAATAAATACACAACATAGATATGATACTTCTCTTTATTAATACTTCCAACTATTACAGACTCGACTCGCCCTGCGCACACAGCTGTAGGGGTCCGTGCACTCAGTTGTGGACTACTAGGCCTCTACTGACTCAGTTGCATAGCCTTCTCCTACTCTACGACCCAAAACTAGACTTTACACTTCAGATATGACTCAACTCTTCATCCTTAGATCCATTATCGATTGATCTTTTAACTACTTAGAGCCTCACTCTATTTATACAATCCCATGGTTCACGGACCATGGGTAGATCTCTACAGCTGACATGACATTACAAAATTGAAGGCAGGCAACCCTATGACTCTTTTACAAACTACCCACTCTGCGCCCACAAAATGTGGAGTATTTACATCGAGGTTACAACTTTTGACCAAAATCTGGGCTCTAAGCCCCAAAAATTCCCTTGGGGGATCCCGCGCCCACCGCGCCCAACAACCGCTAATGTCACCTGAATATCCTAAAATGAAAACTAGCATGAGGAAATGAAATCTTTCTCATGAAAATATATGAAAATATATCTAAGGAAGGGAAGAGATAAAGACTATGTAGGAAACAATGTGAAAAATGAAATTGCCTTTTCAATGCAATTGTTCCAATTTTGATGCACACACAAAACCCTAAATGCCAATGCAAAGATTTTTCTTTTTAGGTCACATAATTTTCGAAAATGAAGAAAACTAAGATGCAAAATCTAATCACTGGTTCAAACAAGATTTTCATTTACAAGTCCTAAAACAAAAATTCATCTAAGTACCCAATGATAAAATAAAATCAGTTTGCAAATGACCTAATGATAAGAACAAAGGAAAATTTTTAAAGAAATCCTTACCAAAGGTACTAAGAAAAAGAAAAGCAAATGGAGGTTGATCAGATATTATCAAGGCAAAAAAAAACTTGTGCATGAACAGGGGCCAACGCAAGTGCAAAGGAGGCACCAGTGCTATGCAACACAGGCATATATAAAACTCAGCTGGGGTGCAATGCTCTATCAGAAGACCAAAGGGTGCGTTGGTTTAGGGATGAAAAGTTCTGACATAAGGATTGCAATTGAGAGTCAATGAAAGGTCTTTCTAGGCCTGTTCTTGACTGAATAAGATAGTAAAGGTCTTGAGAAGAGGTAATACAAGCACAATGGACAAAGAAACCACCAAGGGAATACAACAATCCCTAGTATGGTAGCCAAATTGTTATGTGGAATCTACGACTACAAAAGGAAGTATATTCCCTAGGGCTGATGGATTGACCTAGGACAACATGAAGACATAGGGACTAATGTTTTTATTAAAGTAAATAGATAATGGGATGAAACCTACCTAGAATATGTTGTATGCTTTGCTCCTTCCTTGGCTTGAATGATCCAATCCAAGCTCTGATCATTATTATTAGAACCTACGCAGTGCAATAACACAAACCAACGATCGTGAAATCTATGTAGCATCATTTAATCACTTTATTCAATAGATCAACATGGTATTGAAATATATGAAACCATAACATCATATACAGGAAAACAAAGAACTCTTTGAATTAACAGAAATGGAGTGAGTTACAACCAAAAATAGGTGTCGATCTTGTCGAATAGCCCCTCCAAGTTGACTTGTCCTTTCCTTGTCACGAAGTGCACCTCTAATCACCCTAATGCATGGAAATATATCTCTCATAGTAAAAAAATAAGGGTAGAATAACTCTCTAAAAGCCAACCCCTTGCCTATGGATGGCGGTAAATACATAGGTGAAGAAGGTAGTTCATGAATTCTTATGCTTTTACCAATATGGGTGTGACAACCATGGTTAAAAAATCCATGTAAAAATATATAAGACCACAGTCATGGGACACATATTCCAAGTTGAATGCTGGGAAAAAGCATCCTAATGGGGTGTCACTTCGGTTTATTATGGCTAAGGAAATTGGCAAAGGAAATGGCTAAGGCTTTGGAAAGGCAAAATGGAAATTTGGCACATTTATTTATGAAAATAAAGGAAATTGGGAGAAAAGGAAGGTGAAAGGTCACATGTTGCATGTGAGGAGGAAAATGAAGGAAATTAATGGAAAATGAAGAAAATAAAGGCCTCATTAATAAAAAAGCTTCCGAGGAACATTGTGTAAGATTTTGAGATGTCCAATAGACACTTAGAGTTTTCTTGGAGCACTCTTGGAGAGTGTGGCATACTTCAGATTTTTTGAGCAAGAAGGCAAAGGAAAATAAGGAAAGCAATAGAGGAAATCGGGATCACCAACTACAACATGTTTTTGTTGTAGATATGGAGTTGCATGTATGTTTTCCTCACTAGTTTCAACATGCATGGCACATGCATGTCTTTTCTTGGTCATGTTCTGTCATTAGCATGGAGGATTACTTGGATTGATAGTAAATTTGCTTAGCCTTGCCATTTCCTATATAGCCATGGTGTTATGGGTTCATTTATTTGTTTTTCTGGTTGGTTCTCATGTTTCCTTTAGCTTGAGTTGAGTTACTAATTCTGGAGCCTCGGTTCAAAAAAAACTATGGAAGCCCTGTAATGACTTGGGTTGAGTTATTAGTCCTAAAGCCTTGGTTGGAAAAACACTCTCGAAGTCCTGTGAAAACTTGGGTTTAGTTACTAGTCCTGGAAGCCTTGGTTGGACAAATGCTCTGAAATCCCTTGGTGGGTTGATTTACTAGTCCTAGAAACCCTTGTTGGAAAAATGCTCTAGAAGCCCAAAAAAAAACTGGGGGTTGAGTTACTAGTCCTGGAGCCTTTGTTGGAAAAAGGCACTGGAGCCCGAAAATAGCCAAGGGTTGAGTTACTATCCCTGTAAGTCAGGTTGGAACAAATCCTCTCGAGCCTTGGAAGGCCTAGGTAGAGACCAATCTGATGATGGTTTTGTGATGTCCAACCATGTGGTGGAATCATTGTTTGATGGGTTGAGGTGGTTTGGCCTTTGGAAGCCCTGGATGGTTTTGATTGATGTGTTTTATGATATCCCATATTCATGCTTGGAATATGGAATGAGGGTGACTGGTTGAAGAGAGATTTTTCTAAGCCATGTCTATGGTAGGGTGGAACGTGGTAGTCCTTTATCAGGTTGGATTTTGCATCATTAATATGAGGTTATTTATCCTTGTAATCTCGTGAGTATTATACTGGTTTATATGTGGATTATATGGTTGTTGTTTCCTTGGTATTTCTGTTGGTATTATGCCTTTTATGAACATGTATTATGGCCATAGCTATGTATGGCTCTCATCATGTTTTTACTTGTAAGTGAATGGACAAAGTATCTATGGCATAATGGATGAAACTGCAGCTAATGTGCTGAGGCGTCATTGCTTCTTAGCGATTCTCATATGAGTATGAGACCCCTATGTTTAGATCTGTTTTTTACACCTGTAGATTACATATTTATGATATGTTTGACGAAATGCATTTCATGGCTAGTAGGGGTCTAGTCAATCCCTTTTTCAAGTATTACATTTGTATCATCACTCCATTGTTATCTTTCTCTTCTGAAGGTGTCATTTAGTTCTAGGAAGTGACCTGGGCTCTGGGCCTTAAAAAGTGGCTCAATGTTAGGTCCCTATAATACTAGTGTAGCCCCTTATTATTGTTGTTAGTGTAGCCCCCTTATTTCTATTGTTCTGCCCATGTAGCCTCCATATTGTTATTATTGTGTCCCATAGGATCCCTCTATTTTTATTATTGGGCCCTTACATTATTATTTTTATGTAGGATCTGATTATATTGTGACCCCTTAGACTCATATATATAGAAAGGATGTTTTGTAATTTGAATCATCCAAGAATTGTTCATTTATGTAATGTAATGGATGTTTCCCCCTCGAAGAAGATAATTATTAAGTCATTGATCTATATATTTATGAGTTGGTTGCATAACATTTTGTATCATAGCTTTGGATTCTATGGTTTTCTTCTTCAAACAGGTCATCTTGGCATTTTCACTATAACGTTTTTTCTATGAGGCTTCAGAAGCAGAAATACCACGTGGATCCGAAATCTGAGATAACTTCATGTAAAAATTTTAGATCTTGGTTCGTTATATTTTCGGAGATATGTTTTGAGGAAGTTAGGGTTGTTAATTTTTTCAACTGCATCAAATATGGTTTCATTAGATTCCTCTTTTCGAGAGGACCAAAATTAACCTAAATATCACCCAATTTGGTCAAGCAGATGTTACGTTATGAATTATTTTATTAATACATTTATTATGGAATGGGTTGACCCTAACCACATGAGTAACTTCTTGGGTTAGCCTTAACCCCAAGTGAACCCTCAGAAAACTTATAAATAGAAGAGATCTCAAGATCATTTGGACACATCTTCTCTTTCTTTTTGTCTTGGTTCGCATAGGTTTGACAGAAGGAGTTCGCACAAGGGTCTGAAATCACAGGTGAAAGGTTCGCTTTGGGTTAGGGTTTTCTAGATCTCAGACATTGGCACAGAACATGGAATTTTGGTCCCTAGACACTGGCACAGAGTGGGAAAGACAAAGACTAGGTCTCTCTAGAATATAGGAGACAACCTTGTGAGAGAGACTAAGGGTTCAAAAGCATATCAGAAGGTTTAGGTCCTTGGGTGCTCTCATAGAGTGGTTGTGCGAGCGTTCAGGCCATCCCGGACGCTCACACGACAATTGTAAGGGAAAAAACAACAGTTTTAGGTTTGTTTCACCTCGGTCACACTCACAGAGTCTTCCTAAGAGTGACTGAGCAGTCACAATGTACCTCACAGAATTTCTAAGAGAGAGGCCAGAGTTCATATCTAGGGTTTGACATCTTCACTTCAGTTGACTTTAGTGATCTGGTAGATCTGGGTTCCACTCTACTATTAGTGACAACAATGTTTAGCAGTTTTTGACACAGTGACAACAATATTTAACAATTGACATCAGTTTGTGACAACACATTATATCCATCAGTATGAGGGTTTGACTCCTGGCATGATTAGATCTGTTTCATAGATATCATTATTTTTTTTCTACATAAATAAATTTATGGATCATTGTACTCTCTTTTGCTGCATCATTTGATCACGATCTAAGAAGAATAAGGTTTGCAAGGGTTTTCACCATAGTGGGTTTTTCCCTAGTCTCAAATCAATCTTGGTGTCTCTGTATGTGTGCACGTTTTCTTCTACTGTTCCTTTTATGTTCTGCTGCATTGATGATGATGATGATGATGTTGTTTCTTTCTATATAATTATATATGCTAATCTATAATGGTGTAGATTTGAATAATGTAATGATGATATGGGGTGAACTTAATGTATTAATGATGTAATGCAATTATAAAAGCAAAGAACAATGTCACCCTATGAAAAAATTAACATGGTATCAGAGCTAGGTTGAAGAAAAGCCATGGAGATCAACTCGATGATGATACCATTGATGGAAGCAAGAAGAGGATGGTGTAGACCTAAACAAATCCTAGGGTTTGAATAAAACCCTAGGAAACTTGATTATTAAGGTTTGATGGATTCTATGGCATTAGAGTTTGAGAGAAAACCCTAGTTTATGGAAAAGACTTGAGATTTGATGTATGGAACTCTATGTGAATCACTTGACGAAGACTGGATGAAGCCCTAGATGGGATAATCCCTAGCAGACCTGGTTGGATACTAGAAGGCAACATTGGTATATGGACCATGGACATTGATGGCTCTTGAATATTGTTTCAAGAGGGAGAGGATCACCTCTCATTGAAGATAAGTATTTCTTGACTTATGATGCTTCTTAATTGTTAGACTTATAGATTTGATGATTATGTTTATTGCTTGTACTTCTTGCATATGTATTTGAGTATATGGATGTTTCTAACCTCCTTGATGAAATGTGATGAGTAGATCCTTCTTGAGGATCATTTTGAGATGCAAATTTGGAAAGAGATGAAGAGGTACTTTATGAAAAGATGAAAAAGTACTTCAAGTGGCCTATGTCTAATGAAAAGGTGCACATATAATACCATAAGGTATACATGGTATGTTTCAGCTATTAGCTCGGTAAGCCCTAAGGTATGATGATAATATCTCTTTCCTTAATGGCTCATACATGTATATTAAAGTGACTTGGATATATGTTTCCTACGATGAAATAATGCACTTCGTGTTGAACATTTTGATCTTCTTGAATTCTATGAGGCTATCTAATGTTGATACATTGATACACTTGATGTTTGGCTAACATGTATGATCTATCTGTTGGATATATTGATCGTATAAAGAAGTCTAACACCTTGACTCTAGTAAATGATACTCTTGATACTTGTCATAATGAATTTCATATAGAAGGATAGCTCATTGACTCCTATACATGAGTCTGTTGATAATGCTTGCGATAAGCATGGTGAAATCATATGGAAAGAGTGATTGACACTCTTGTTTTTTTGAGGAAGTGTTATTGAATGGCCTAATTTGATCGAATTGGTCATGTAGAGCATGGTAACCTCGATGTGAAAGGTTTAAGTGTAATATTGATAATTATATCTCTTACTAACTATGGTCATGTCTTGACAACATATGGCTAAAATGAATGTCCTAACTTGATGGAGTGACATGATAAAAAGTGCTATTGTGTTCATAATCTTTGAGATATGATGATGCATCTATCTATTTCCTTGTGTCTAACCTTTGATGTAATATTGATGTCATGATGTTGCTAGCCATGATAGATATATGTTTATGATCTAAAAAGATTCATTGTTGCATGGCTCTAGTAGAGATAGGTGATGACATGAATAAAGATGAATAAAGTAGATCCCCAGTTAGAGGGAGAATCTCTTCACAAGACTCTTACTCGTTATACTATTTTCATTATGTGTTTCTTAAGTATGATTTATTTTCATCTAACAATATTGGTTTGCAACAGGGTCTCAGATCTGAAGCCCATACAGAAATCAGGGTTTTTTCTCCAGACGTAGTCAGAGATCTAGGAGAACTCATCCCTAGATGCACACATGCTAAGGCCTAGACAACGTCTAGGAAGCTAAAGTAGTTCTCGTGCTAACTTGGAGGGATTGGCTAGAGGTTTGGCTATAGTTGTCCATCATATGAATCTTTCTGAAGCTATATGAACTTTGAATTATGATTTCCCCGACATATTCTGCCACTGTTAATTGATTTTCGAAGTTGTTGAGTTAAATTGTTGATCATATAATGAAGTATTGTGCATGAAATCAGATGGTCACTTGGAAGATGTCATTACCATAGATGTATTGTAGATAACAACAAGATTTTCCAGCGGGAAAATATTGAATGTTTTCCATAACATGAACATGCAGATTGGACTTGTGTTTGTAGGTAACTATGACATACATATAAATATGTCATTATGTTTGTGTTACAAGAGGTTGGCATGATTTAGCCTACTCGTATATATGAACAATGTTTTATCATGATGATTGATAATAACTTTTTGAGATGTGCTTTGACTATAGATCTCTCTACAATAAGGAATTTGGACTTGATCTGATGTCTAATGTTCTGATTTGATGAATGTTGGTTTGCCCTAATGTCTATGCTATGTGGGCATAATGAGTTATGTGAATATTCAGAAAAATGATTTTGTATTTGTAGGTTTTAACCCCGTACAGAAATTACCTGCATACAAATTCTAAAACATAGAAACTAAACAATGTGAGAGCATAACACGTAAAACACATATACATAGATATTTTCCCCTAGATCCCAAAACTGGGACTACCAGATTGATTTTTCATTATGTTCCTTTCAATGTTACAATACATATTTATACATGCTGAAGCATCCAATACCATGGACTGAAAAGCATTGCCTCCAAAACCATAGGTAGGTCCGTCCAACCTAATATAGGGTCAAAAAAAAATTTCCCCGGGGTTCTGCCCCGGACCCCATAGATGGGGGCTGCCTGCCCCCCTCAAACCTCCTGTGACCCCCCCATTGCACAATCGGCTCAACAAAGGGGGGGGCGGAGCCCCACCTCTAACCTCCTAGTTAACTACGTAGTCTAGTCATGGAAAGAATATAACACAACCCAAAAGTATTGGCCTCCTTGTTCCTAGCACAATGGTTGAGGTCATGATAGTTGTGATTCAACATGAAAATGGAACATGCATGACTCATCCTTGATGTATGCATTTGCACCTAGTGACAAAAATGACTTATGTTATGACTATGACAATGACTTGATAAAGTTTGGATTGATAATACATGCATGTAGAGATAATGCATGGTTGATGACAACTTGTTGGCATAATAAGAAATGAAGTCATGATTTGATATGAGCTCCACTTGTCTCTTGGTTGAAAGTATTAATACTATGATAATGATGACTTTGATAATGGTCGTAATCTGGCTTCTAAACTCTGATGAGTTGAATTTATTGTTGATGGTACAACAATGAGTTATGTAAATTTGATTATGTTGGCTTAGAAAGGCATTATGATTGCAACCCATATATGTCTAGATTTGACAATTATCTGATAAAGTCAAGATGATGAGTTCCAAGGTATGGATTTGATATTGATTATGGTTTTGGGTTTATATCCTGATGATCTGCTTGTGAAAAGTGATTAGCCTCTAGTGATCTAAATCATAGGGAGATGGCTTCTGAAGCCCAAAATGATGTATCATGGCATGATGAATTGATTTCTATAATTTGGGAAAGAAATTCCATATTGCAAAGTTATTGGAAAATGTTTTTCTACAATGAAAATGCAAATCCTTGGATACTCTGATTTGAAGTTCAAGATGTTGTTGAACTTGACATGACATCCAATGGTTATTTGAAGCATTGATGTTCCATTTTTGTACATATGTATATATATGATGTGCATAGAACCTGACTAAATGATTGAGTTGCTTCATTCACATAAAGTTGCCACCGAGCATGCTTTTAAAAATCTACATGAGGTGTTCTATTTTGAGAATGAGATATTTCTCCTATGATATGTGTTTGCATAGATGTATTGCTGATATTTGAGATTATTGTTGATAAGCACAATTGGATGTTTCTTTAGTATAAGATTTGCCATGATATCTACGATGAGAAGTCCATAGCATGACCTAAATTGATCATGATGTTGCTAGCATGGCTAGTTGTGAGGCAGGATGAAGAAGCTCCTTAAAGAGATGTATGAGCATGATATGGATATGACATGGATACATTGAGATCTAATTAGCAGAAAGTCCCATATTTATAGTTGGGATCGAGATACTCTCATATATTGAGACAATGTAGTTGTTCAAAACAAGCTTAGGCTTGTGGTTGGCACCTCCTTGAGAGGGAGGATGATTATGGTATCCTTTTGTAATTTATATGATTATATATGATCTGACATGATATTTGATTTGATGTTCTGTATGAATAAGAAACGACTACTATTGAGACAAGCAAATAATAGATTTGAGTATGATGAGAGCAACACTGATTGAGGACACTGAGCCAACTCTTCCCCCATTTTTGAGCTCCCAGGGTGAGGAATTGAGGATAACGACTCCTGGGGTAGAGGGAAATCTGGACAATAGGGATTTACCCCTATCTGTTACCCATAGGGTTGAGGGTTTTTGCTCTCCTATCTGGTCTTTGTAGAGTATACCCCAGTTGGCATCATACTCACAAGAAGGGTTTGTTGGGAGTATCACTCCTCATCTGGCCTCATCTGGCCAACGATTTGAGAGTGTACTTTGGGGTTTAAAACCCAAGGTGATTATGATGCATGTGTTCTACCACATGACTATTCAGTGTCATTGATGGGAAGATCAATAGGCAATAGGATGGATTGAGATAACTCGATATGATTTCGGGTTGAGGGTAACATCCCCAATGAAATTTCAGGGTTGAGGGTGTACTCCCCTGTGTGATGAGTTATCCTATTTATCGATATGGGTGGAAGCTATTCCTCCCCGATGTGATCCCAGGTTGAGATGTGCTCCCTGATGATACACTCTCCGATGATGATTGATGATAATTCGGGTAGTAGCCCACCGATAGAGATTCCAGATAGCAGCTTGATGGACAAAGGGTGGTAGCTTTAGCTTCCCTATGGTAACAAATTCTTCTTCTTCTAGATCCGAGAATTTTCAGCATACGAGTAGGAACAATCAAGAGATAAGCAAGAATAAGCAAAGGATTGATCGAGATGTACAATGATGATTGGAGATGATGAGACATTTGAGATAAACATGGCATGATGACTACATGACAAATATGATACTTGATGATACGTGATGACACTTGAAGATTCCAGAATGGCATATTGTTTGATGGACATGTATTGGCAGGTGGAATTCTCCCTATTTGAAAGGGAGTATTAATTTTTGCAACTACAACCAAATTTCACCTTAGACAACTCAAATAACCAATATAATGATTGCATTAGATTCCTCTTTTCGAGAGGACCAAAACGACCTAATTATCACCCAATTTGGTCATGCGGAAGTTGATTTATGAATTATTATATATATATATATGTATATATATATATATATCTTATGGAATAGGTCGGCCCTGACGACATGAGTAACTATTTGGGTCAACCTTAACCCCAAGTGAACCCTCAAGAAAACCTATAAATAGAAGATACCTCAATATCATTTGGACACATCTTCTCTTCTCTTTTGTCTTCATTCACACAGGTTTGACGGAAGGAATTCGCACAAGGGTTTGAAATCACAAGCGAAAGGTTCACTCTGGGTTAGCGTTCAAAACAGGGCATTTTGGTCCCTGGACATTAGAAACAAGTGGGAAATACAATGACTAGGTCTCTCTAGACACTGGGAGATAGGCTTGTGAGAGCGACTAAGGGTTAAAAAGTAGATCAAAATGTTTAGGTCCCTGGACGCTCGCACTGGGTGGTCCTGAGAGCATACAGGCCATCCTGGATGCTCACACAACGACTATAAGGGAGCGATGAAGGGTTTTAGGTGCGTTGCACCCGGTCGCACTCACAAAATCTTCCTAAGAGTGACCGAGCAGTCACAGTCGCCCTCACACAATATCCGAGAGAGTGACCAAAGTTCAGCTCTAGGGTTTGGCACCTTGGCTTTAGTTGACTTCAATGATCTGGTAGATCTAGGTTTCTCCCTATTGTTAGTGACAACAATTTTCAGTGGTGTTCAACAAAATGATAGCAGTATACAACAACTGACATCAGTTTGTGACAACACATTACAACCATCAGTATGAGGGTTTGACTCTTGGAATGATTAGATTTGTTTCATAGATATCATTATTGTTTTGCTGCATAGATAAAGTTATGGATCATTGTACTCTCTTTTGCTACATCATTTTATCACGATCTAAGACAAAGAATATTTGCAAGGTTTTTCCCCATAGTGGGTTTTTCCCTGGTATCGGACCAATCCTAGTGCCTCTATATGTGCGCATGCTTTCTTCTACTGTTCCTTTTATGTTCTGTTGCATTGATGATTATGATGGTGTTGTTTCTTTATGTATAATTGCATATGCTGATTTATAATGGTGTAGCTATGAATAATGTAATGATGATATGGGTTGAAATTAATGTATTAATGATTCAATGTAATTATCAAAGCAAAGAGAAATGTCACCATATGAAAAAATTAGCAAGGGTTTTTGTGGGCTCCACAATTATATCTCAAATAGGTGATCTATGGAAAATTGTCATAAATTTCATTTCATGAATAAGATTTGAATTTTGTAAAAAGCAATTGAAATTGCACGGGCTGTATTTTTTCTTGTATCAATTTCAGGGTCGAAGGTTGAAACAATGACACGTGGAATCTCATACAACTTCGCTCTACTGACTAACCCGTAATCAGGTCATCGTGGGATATTTCACATAACTAGTTCTTGAAGAATCCAATCTCGATCAGACTTGTGGAATTTGAAAGAGAACTCAGAGAGATACCACAAGAATAAATTTCAAATCTTGAAGATCCGAAATTATAGAGTTACAATTGTTTCAAGATCAAGCTCCTAAAAAGCAAGAAAAAGTTGTGTATTTTTAAATTTTGCATAACTTTTGTTTGAAAAATCAGTTTGAAGTGATTCAAAGGGCATAGTGAAGCATAGATATCATTGTTTGATTTCAAAATTCCTTGAAATAAAAAAAATGGATACACCTAGTAATCAACCAAAAATATTTTCTATGACACATGAAGAAGCGGAATAAATGTGACATGATATCTCAAAATTGTGAGATCAAGTGCAAAAAATTTCGCTCTTAGAAAGAGTAATAAAAAATGAAATGGAAGCTAAATTGAATGGTTTGAAGAATATTTTAAAATCATACATGGAAGGTTTGAAGGATGGCATGAAAGCTAATATGTATGATATATAAGGAAAAATGAAAGGTAACATGGAAGATTTGAAGAATGGTTTAAAAGCAGACATGGTAGGTTTGAAGGAAGGTTTGACAAAGTTGCTACAAGAAATGCTTCCTAATGGAGAAGAAGTATTAGATGAAACTCATCATGAAAACAAAAGAAATGTTAATCATGATTTCATAGACTCCAATGTTGGATTGAAGACCCACCATATTCCAAATATCGATATGAGAAATTTTGATGGCAAGGATTCGGTAACATGGATGCTATAGATGGAGCAATATTTTGATCTCCATAATGCGCGAAACACACAAAAGGTATGCATTGAAACTTTATATTTAGAACCCAATCAGTTTATATCGTATCAATGGATTTTTTCTTGTAAACCACTTGTCACTTGGTCAATTTTTATGGAGGAAATGATAGCACATTATGAGGATACAAAGAGAAACACTTTCTTTAGCCAATTGATAAATCTCAAACAAAAGGGTTCAATGAAGAGCACATTGAGGACTTCCAAAAATTGAATATAAGGGTAAATGATGTTCTAGAGGATCATAGGATTGTTGCCTTCATAACTACTTTAAAGCATAACATCCAACATAAGGTTCACCTTGGGAACCTGAATCATTGGAGAAGGCATTCAGGTTGGCAAGAAAAAATGAAAGAAAAATTATGGCAACAAGGAAGCCTACCAATCACAACTATAAAGATGGAAGTCTTGTTGCTCATAGAATTCCACAACCTACAAGGTTGAAACTACAATAATTGGAAGAAAAATGAGCAAAAGTGCTTTCTACAATTGTGATATCAAATACACTAAAGGTCATAAGTGTGTTAAGAATAAATTATTTTACATAGATTGTGAAGAGGAGGAGGAAAAGCAACAAGAAATTCAAAATAAGAGGATATACACTAGGAACCAACCCTAGAGAAAGAAGAAGTGAGTTTGACCATATCTTGTAATGCATTGGCAGGAATTACCATTCCTCAAACTCTCAAGATAGAAGGACATATCAAGAAGAAAAAGGTAATAGTGTTGATTGACTCGAGTAGTACCTATAATTTTATTCATTGTAATATAGCCAAGGAATTGAATTTCTTCCCATACCCAACATCATAGTTTCAAGTGATGGTTGCAAATGAAGGAACTATAAATTGCTCTGGAAAGTTCCATAAGATAAAGCTAACCATGTGGGAATATGTATTGAATAGTCCGATGCTCTCTATTCCAGTGGGTGGTGCTAACGTTGTACTAAGATTCCAATGGTTACAATCTTTGGGTATGATAGATTTTAATTTTCAAGAACTTTTCTTCAAATTTTTTTGGGAAGTAAAAGGAGGTTGAATTAAGGGGTATCACAAGGAAACCAAGAAATATAATTAGCTAGAATAACATGACAATTCTTCTAAAGAAAGAAAAAATAGGCGTAATTGCACAATTATACTCACTAGAGGTTCAAACATCGAAATCATCTATTTCTACAGATCTCCAAAATGTCTTGGACAATCATTCCAAGGTATTTGAGACTCCTAAAGGCCTCCCACCTATTCGTGTCCATGATCATGCTATTCATTTGATTCCAGGAAGTGTTCCTTCAAACATAAGGCCTTATAGATATTCCTATGCCCAAAATAGTGAAATTGAATGTATGGTTGCAAAAATGCCAGAGGTCAGTATAATTCAACCTACTCAAATTTCTTTTTTGGCTCCAATAGTATTAGTGCACAAGAAGGATGGATTATGATGCATGTATTCGGATTATAGGGTGCTCAACAAGCTCACTATTAAAGATAAATTTCCCATTCCTGTCATTGATGAATTATTGGATGAATTACATGGATCAATTTACTTCACCAAATTGGATCTTCGTTCAAGATATCATAAAATTAGAATGAAGACTAGAGACATTTCGAAAGAAACATTTAGAACCCATGAGGGTTATTATGAATTTTTGGTCATGTATTTTGGCCTTACCAATGCACCTTATACATTTCAAGGTTTGATGAATTCCATTTTCAAACCCTTCCTTAGAAAATTTGTGTTAGTATTTTTTTATGATATACTAATTGTTTGGTCAATTTAGTGTGATCTAAATTGCTATTTAAAATGTCAACCCAGGGTTCGTAGACTGACGAAGTGAAGTGTACTATATGTACTAGATAACCATTTCCTTAGGCTTTTGTCGTTTTAAGATTTTTAGTTTGTTTCTTTTTTGGATTTATTTTTCCTTAATGTGTGATGGTGAGAATGAAAGTGAAGTATGGAGTGTAGACGGTGATGGTTTCTAAACTTGAAAGTGCTCAAAAGAAAGCTTTACAATAACTAAAATGAAATCAATTATTAAGAGAAAACAAATGCATCAAATAGTGAACTAATGACAATGGCCCAGTATCCTTGCTGCTGAAATGAAAAGAAAGTAAAGACTAAAAACAACTCAAACTTAAAGGAAAGCAACTAATTCACACTACTTTAACTTTTCAGATCCTTTACCCTTCGGCTCAATCTACCTTGCGGGAAGTAATCATGAACAAGTCAAGCAACATGATATCTAAATGGCAAAAAAAGTAAATTGCATAAAAGAAACTAATCACACTACTTGAATTCTTCAAATCCTTTACCCTTCAGCTCAATCTACCTTGGGGAAGTAATCATGAACATGTCAAGCAATATGATATCTAAATGACAAGAAAGTAAATTGCATAAAAGAAACTAATCACACTACTTGAACTTTTCTAGTCCTTTACCATTCAGGTCAATCTACCTTGTGGAAAGCAACCATGAGTAAGCAATATGACAACTAAATCATACTACATTTAGTAATATTCTGATTTCTTGCTGATAGAGTCACTTGACCATAGAAATAAACCATAAATTGGTGAGCAGTATGATATCTACATAGCAGAAAAAGAAATAAGCAATTCACAACTTAAAAAGAACAATGCTGAATTTAAACTTCAGAAAATGAAAGTTAGCAGGAAGGACAAGATGATCTCATATGCCAATAGTTATCAAAAAGATGAAAAATTGCCCGGGCTGCCTAAGAAAACCTGCAGAAAAGCACTGATCAGTTGACAGCTATAAGAAAACAAAGGGAAAATATAAACAGCAAAAACATCAAACAATATATTATGTACAAGCTAACGATAAAAACAAAAACATAATAAAACTAAATGAACACTTTACAAGGCTTCAGTGTGTAGGGGCCCTCTGCCACTTCAGCCAATCAACAAATAATCACACGATTGAACTCGGAAAAGTCTTCTCATGTATTAAAACAGCAGCATATAAAACAGTGGGGTGATAAGATAACCAGCAGTTCGGAATCACATAAACAGTTCAGAATTCATACATATCAAAAAGCTCTTTTACAGCGTTCAACGACGCGTTATTTATAATGCCAAAATACTAAAGCTAATTAACAAACTTCTATGCTATTAACTGTGTTGCTAAAGACACGTATATCCCTTCAGCCGAGATCTAGTGTAACTGTCATCATGTTCCTTAAATCTTCGGAGTGGTTGGCTGTTAGATTCAGGTCTCAGGAACGATCTCCAGGTGTGCTGGTGCCTTCGTGAGCTGAGAACTATGCCACTTATCATTCAGGTCCCCAAAACAGTGATGTGCCACTGCTGAACTCTTTGGTTGGCCTTGTCTTTGACTTTGGTTGACCGTGGCCTCCCATGGATGATTTGGCCAATTTGAAGGGACACGTTCCATGTATCCGCCACCTGGAGCTTGCCCATGTAGATCGTTTCTTCATAGGACACCTGTAGAACAGCTTTTAACAAAATAGCTACGGAATCCTGGGCTAGCTGCGGAAACCTGTGCTGGCTGTGGAAACTGACAAGTTTCCGCAGCTGCATGAACAAAAAACTAAACCAAACAACAGTCATAAGTATAGTCAGAAAACCATATAAAAAGTCCTTTTTAGACTATAATGCAATGATTTAACAACTAGGTGAATGAATTGAGTGGAGAAAGAAGGCTAAGAGGGTGTATAGGAAGGTGCAGGTTTGAGGCTCAACATACCCCCACTGTGAAGGTGTTGCATGTCCTCATGCAACCAAAATTGAGTTATTTTCCCTTAATCCACATGCTCTGAGGCTTCTGCAAGGACATCTAGTCCTCTTTTATTCTTCTTTGATGCTATCATCATCATCATCCTTGGCTTTCTGACTAGACATTTGAACTTGAGGTTAATCAATGCTCTGGTTAACTTTTTGCACTTCTTCTTCAGTCTTCTATTTTTCTTTTGCCACAGTCCTAAATGAAGCATAGTGTTATCATGGACAATCTTGTCTACCTTACTCTGCTCTTTAAGTGCTTCATTTTTCTGTATGATATGTCTATTTAGGACTTCTAACTCAAATACTTCCTGTTTCAAAGACTGAACTTGTGCATCAAGTGGCAGAGGTACTTGGTCCTGCAGCTGATTGTTCTAAGGATTCTAGGTAGTTATATACCTCTTGCTGACTAGGATCTACCTCAGGTGTCTTTCTCAGCCTAAACTCAAAATCTGGTGGAGGAGGACTGCTCTCTCTTTCTGGACGAAAAGGGCTTTCCTCACGTGGAGGACTTGACTCAGGGCTTGGCTGGGCTGGAGATTTTTCAAGTGCCTCTTCACTTAAATCAATAAAGTGAGACTGTTTTTCTTTGGTTTTATTCCCCTTCCCTTTTAACCTATTGCTCCTTCTTAAGGATAACTAATATTCTTCTTTTGTGCACTCTGTTTTCCTTTTTTCTTTTCCTTGGCTATGGCAGCAACTTGAAGATCTATTAATCTTTCGGACAGAGGCTGATAATCTTCTTCTATGGATTTCTCAGGGGATGGATAGATCTCTTGAATGGTTCTTTTACCTTTTTCTTTCTTCTGTTTCTTACTTTTAACTCGGTCTTCTTCTTCTGTTTGGACAGTTTCTTGAATTTCTTTTGTAGGGGAGTCTTGGACTGCAATATTTTTCTCTTTCCTCCTACTTTTCCTTGGAATTTTTGGTGGAATACTTCCAAAGGCCTCAGACGGCTCTTGGAAATAGTTTCTTGTTAAGAATTGCTCCCATGTATCCTTAGTTTTCTTCAACTGATCCTCAATAAGAATTTTTATGAGCCCATGATGGTAAAGATGAGGACATGTTTTTGAACTGTAAAAATCATCTTTTTCAAACTTGATAGCAGAAAATGAGGCAAATTAAGAGTGTGACCATCTATGAAATTCATCATCAGTCTGACATGATACATATACATAGAGCGAAAACGACCCTCACATGTGATAAATTTCTGGATGACTAACAGTAGACTAGACCATTCCTCTTTTAATACATGAACAGGGATGCCTCTTGTTAATACAATGGTATCCATACCTTGGTTTTGTAACATGGTTCTCCATATTTGATCATCCACACTTCTATTTTTAGACCACCTTTCACCTTCTTGGGGTAGGCACGTGGCAGCTGCTACTGTGGCCTCGGTCACTGTGAATTTCAAGTCTCCAACCTCTACTGTTTGTCCATTAAAGGACCTCGCAAAAGTTTTGTTCACCTCCTTGTTATACCCTTTAAACCTCTGGATAAATCGTAGCCATCTGAATTTCTTCAGCAATTCCTTAACTTGAGGATAACCCTCCAAGTATTGCGGTCCATCCGATTCAGCTCTCAGTAATTTTCCCATCCTCTGTTTTAAATTTCACTGAGAGTTCTTCTGCGTGTGAGGGTTTAAGGAAAAAAATAGCTTTGTTACAGGGTTTAGGATAGAATGTAATGACTGTAGTCAGGGTTTAGGATGACTGTAGTGACTGCAGTTGGAAATAGAGAACAGTGAATCGAAATACCCGAATTATGGGAGGAACAGTATGTGAGCAGTGGTAAAAATGAAATGTGAATGTATGCGAGGAGTATGGTATAAGTGGAGTGATAAGCGAGTGGATTAACGGCAGGATTCTTTTGAGTCGGCTGACTGTGTATGAGATTTTACATGTCTCAACAGACGGTTGTGGAAATTACGGCTGGGAAGAGCCGTAACACAATAGGTCACATCTTAAGAGTACGGGTAATAAATAGAAGTGCAGTCATTCTTGAGTTTGAACTCGGAGTAATCATAAGACCGTTAGGGAAATGAATGCGAGGTGTGTGGAGTGATATCGCGGAATAAGAATGATAGTGGGCTAACATATTAAATCATTGCACATAGGAGAACCGGTTATGGTTTAATAACTATACGTAATTATGACTTGAATTGTTATTTGATAAAGATTTTTGATCAAACCTTTGGAAACTTTGTCAATTCTTGCTCAAGGTTTCTAACCAGTTGCCCTTCTTTGATATCTTGGAGATGCCCCATGTCTTTAGCTCAATTACACCTGCATTTCATGATTTTGGCACTAACAGTTGATTGTATTTTTGAAAACAGAGTGATGTTGGTTGTGGAAATCGTTTCTGGCTGCGGAAACTGCTTCTAGCTGCGGAAACGGTTCCCAACTGCGGAAACTGAGACAACACCCCCTTGACTTCACAAAAATAGCTTAGGGGAAAACTAACTGAACGAAAATAGTCCTGAAGGGGGACTTTTATTGATGGAATGAAATGGAATGAGAATGGAGTGAAAATGGAGTGGAGTCAAGTGAAATGGTGATGAGAATGAGATGGAGGTGGAATGAAATGGGTGAGTGAGATGAAGTGAAGATGGAAAGAAAAGGAGAGGAGATTTTTTTTTTGGAAAATATAGAGTGTCAGGTGTCCCTGATTTTCACTCTATATTTTCTGTATAAGACTGCCCAAACTTATTGATGGTTTTTTAGGCTTATACATATTTTTTTTTTCTTTTTTTTTCAAAAACTAAAAGGAAACAAGATTAGGCTGGGGGAGAAGGATTCTTCTCCACCAGCCTTATTGCAGAATTCTCTTGGAACATTTTGACAAACTCCTCTTTGGAAAGTGGCTTATGATAAATTTTCAATCGGCGGCCATTGACAATAAGAGGAGTCTGAAATTCATCAATGGTGTTGATTCTCACTGCTCCATTGTTAAATACTTTATCAATCTCATATGGCCCAAGCCAATGAGTCTGAAACTTTCCTTTGAAGTATTTAAACTTGGAATCAAACAGTAAATCCCAATCTCCCTCTTGAAACTTTCTTTATTTAATATATCTGTCATGCCACTTAGCTCTTTGATGTTGAACTAGATCAGTCCTTAGAATTGCTTCTTGTTTGATCTCATCTAGCTCATTCAGCTACTCCATTCTGTGCTTTTGGAGTTCTGATAGATTCATCCCCAACTGGACTGCCATCTTGAAGGTCTTGACTTGAAACTCAATGGGGAGCAACACTTCTTTTCCATAAACAAGTTCATAGGGAGAATGTCATGTTGTGCTCCTCCATGTAGTTCTGTAGGCCCATAAGGCTTCAGGAAGCCTTTCTGACCAATCTCTTCTGTGGAGATGAACAGTTTTGGTGATGATGCTCTCAAGAACTTTGTTTGTAGATTCCACTTGGCCATTTGCTTGAGGATGGTAAGGAGTATATTTTCTGTGCTTGATTTTGTATTCTTCCATCAGCTTCTCCATCAAGTTAGATGTGAATTGACTTCCCTGATCTATCACAATTTCTCTTGGCACACCAAAACGAGTAAAAATATCCTCAAAAAGAAATTGAACAACTGAATTTTCAGTGGTAGAAGGCAATGCCTTGGATTCTACCCATTTAGTGACATAATTAATGCAAACCAATATATATTTCTTTTCTCTAGATGGTGGATTAATTGGTCCAATGAAATCTAAAGCCCATTTTTCAAAGGGTTTGATGAGTACCTGTGGCTGTAATGGCATTTCATTTGAAAGAGTCGGTCTCCCAACTCTCTGGCAGCTGTCACACCTTCTGACATATTGTTTTGCTTCTTTGAAGGGAGAATGCCAATAATATCCTAAAGAAAGGATTTTATAGGCCGTCCTCTTGTCAGCAAAGTGTCCACCCCATGGTTCATCATGACATGCCTTGAGGATGTCAGGTATTTCATCTTCCCGAACACATCTTCTGATCACACAATCTAGTCCTGTTTTAAACAATTCATTAGAAATCCATGAATAATTTGAACTCTCCTGAATGATTTTCCTTTTTCATTAGGAAACAAGTGTAGAGGAAGCTTCCTTGTAACAAGATAATTAGCCATATCTGCATACCAAGGAGTCTTGGTAGTCACTGCAAACAAGTATTCATCTGGAAACTTATCTTCTACTGGAGAATCTTCATTAGTGTTTTGGATTCTAGATAAGAAATCAGCTACTGTGTTTTGTTTTCCAGGTCTATCTAACACAGTAATGTTGAATTCTTGTAAAAGTAAAATCCATCTTGTAACTCTACCATTAGTGACAGGTTTATTCATTAAATATCTTATGGCAGAGTGATCAGTATGGACAAAGGTTTCATAGTCGGTTATGTAGTGTCTAAACTTATTGATCGCATGTACCACAGCTAAGAACTCTTTTTCTGTAACAGTATAATCTAACTCGGTGGGAGTCAAATTTTTACTTGTGTAATAAATGGCATAAGGGAGCAAATCTTTTTGTCCCAAAACAGCTCCTAGAGCTGTATCTGAAGCATCAGTGGAAATGTGGAAAGGGAGTTTCCAATTTGGCCCCCTTAAGATGGGTGATTTAGATATTCTAGTCTTTAAAGCTTCAAAAGCAGATTGACACTCAGGATCCCATTTGAACTCACAGTCCTTAGTAAGCAATTTGAAAAGAGGAGATGCTATCTTAGTGATGTTTTCAATAAATCTTCTGTAATACCCAATAAACCCAGGAAAACTTCTAACATCCTTCTGGAAATTTGGAATAGGTAACTTAGAGATGACCTCAACTTTGGATCTATCAACCTTAATTCCATCTCCTGAAATATGATGTCCTAAAACAATCCCTTCAGTAAACATCATAAAACACTTTTCATGACTTAAAGAAAGATTTGTTTCCTTACATCTTACCAATACTTTTTCCAAATTTTCCAGAGCTTCTTCAAATGTATTACCATAAACTATGAAATCGTCCATGTATACCTCTACACAATCATGAATCAGATCTGAAAAGATTCCTAATACAGCCCTTTGAAATGTAGCGGGTGCATTGCACAATCCAAAAGGGAGTACACGGTAGGCAAAAGTTCCCCAAGGACAAGTAAATGCGGTTTTGTCTTGATCTTCAGGTGCTACCTGAATTTGATTATACCCACTAAAACCATCCAAG